>BPLR01014988.1:0-229728 GCA_021605095.1 Caerostris extrusa | reverse complement strand
ATACTAGTTGGGGCAAATAAAAAAAAAGTTCTTTTACAATATCAAAATTATCGTTCATGTAAAGCATAAATTTGCTTCCAGTAATCATCGTTCACATGTAAGAAAATATAATAATTTTGGACATTATTCCTTATATCTTGTTCATAGAATTACACGATCTATGAGTTTAGTTAGTTGAAAACTGGTGATTTCAGCATTTCTCTGCAGGCAAGACTCTGGGAAACAAGCTGCGTCTTTAAATGAAGGCAGATATGGAAGTAATTGGACCTGTAAAAGGAGGGGGATTAGAAGAGGGGATCAAATTGAATGAATCGAGAAATGCTGGTAGCTCTAACATTACCTTTAATCATTTTAAAAAGTTAATAAATAGCACACGATTTTCCCTAAAATTTTTCAGCATTATATCCCTTTTCTTATAGTAAATTCATTTCACCTCACATTTGGCAGGAGTCAATGATGCTCTATAATGCATGAAAGTCGACGATGCTGAACTGACAATTGCTTGTATATGTGGTGAGCAGATGGCAGGTGCCTTCTATTGCATAAAAGCGATTTTATGAAGGTTACCATAAGTAAAAGTTTGGCCTGATATGGGTGTGATCTTGATTCAGTATTATTTGTGGATAAAAACTAAATTATTTTTGAAAATAACTGCGCGTTGTCCAACTACCATATTTATAAACATCTCAACGACAGAACACTGCACAACTGCAACACATAACACAGAAAACACAATTATATATCTTGATTCAATGTTATTCGTGGATACGAACAAAAATAATTTCTGAAAATAACTGCGCGTTGTCCAACTACCATATTTAAAGACATCGCAAAAACAGCACTGCACAACTGCAACACATAACACAGAAAACATAATTATATACCGGTATGTACAAAATCATCTTAAAAATACAATTTCATTCTTTGTACCATCTATACTGCCTGGAACTCTTCACTCCACACCGCTCACTCCTTTTTTCTTACCCCCTCCCGCATTATCGTTTCCAAAGTATAACGGGTGAAAAAGAAATGCAAAGTTCAAACGGTCCTTGAAAGGGAGGATCTATCAACTTTGAGCCCTTTCCCATTGCCTACATTTTTTTATGGGAAGACATGGTGGATCCTTACTCCACTAAAAAAAGGATTAAAAGGAAAAAGGATCAAGCTTTATATAAATGCAACTAGTATTAATTTTGTTGTTAAGAGATAAATTTTGCAGAAGACAAATAGTGATAAAATTGTGATTAAAAATTTAAATGTCTTTTTGCAGGCATGGCTTGAGATTCCAGTTTGAAACTACCCCCAACGAAGATCACAGCATTTTTAGATTTCGGTGCTGCAGCAAGGAATGTCTTCTTACGTATTTTGAAGTTGACATCATTGCTCATATTCTTACCTTTGGCGACAATTGTAACAGAAAATGTTACCTACGAAAACAACAACAAGATTAAAGAAAGTATGCTGCTCATGGGCATGAAGCCAGTTGCATATTGGTGAGTTTTATTTATATTTTAACTAAAAAGGTTTAGTATTATTTAAGAATAAAGATTTGCTTTTATAATTTTAAAATTTTAAGAGAACGTTAGAATACTGCATGATCTAAAAGATGACATAACCATGAATTTACTGCTGGGTTGTTCAGTATGAAATGATCTTTTTAATACACAGTTTTTAAAAAGTCACAAATTCAAATTGTTAATAAAAGTATGCTCCAACATGTCAACTTTTTATGCCATTTTCAAAGAGAACCTTTCATTTAGAGTCAATAAATTCGGTAAAGGCTGTTTTGACATCTTAGTGATTGACAAAGCTTTAATTCAATAAAAGCGTTTTCTGATCTTAAAGTTTTAATCAGAGGGATACTATGTGACGAATATGGTGGTTGAGGCAGAAACTCAAATTTGAAGTTTGTCCAGTTTTGGAGTGCAACTTTTGAAACGTTTTTTTTATTCCCAATGACACGTTTACAGGACAGCAGATATCATACAAAATACAAAATTTATTGCATTGCCAGATTTAAGTGGATGGATTGGATTAACTGGTGTCGTTAATCCATCCACTAAGTATGGCAATGCAATAACACTTCCATATAGAAACATGAAAGAAGGTGGGGCATATCAATTTCTTCCTGGTTATCATACAGGAGACAGAGAAGGTCAGGAGTCAGTTAAATTCTGTGAAGGTGTTTGCGGAGATAAGCCTGATTACAGAAAAGCCATAGCAATGGCCCCGATTTTTTCTCTAGGTCATTCAGGGATATCTTGAATAGGATCGTACCAGTGCTCGTACCAGGAATAATAAGTTAATTAAATAATACATAAATACATAGTAGTAATTCCTAGAATTTAATTAAACCTTAAGAGATATTAGAGAGTTTTTGCATAATGTTTTTTTATCGTCCGATATTTTTCTTCCTAGCTCGCATGCTCATAGGAATAGCTCAGTAATGCAGTATTACAGATGCACATGCGCAATAGGTGCAATGTTTCCTATGAGCATGCGCTCTAGGAAGAAAAAAATATCGGACGATAAAAAAAATGTTATGCAAAAACTCTCTAATAAGTAAATTAAATAATACGTAAATTCATAGTAGTAAATCCTAGAATTCTAAACCTCAAGAATTCAATTAACATAAATTATTTTAGAGAAAATATTAGACTTTACAGAAAAAGGGCGAAATTAGAGATTCTCTATGATTACGAATGAATTTTCACAAAGAAAAATTAATAAGGCATTGAGAAATGCGCTATATATGTTTCTTATGGAATTTCACTATTTTTTCAGAGAATGTTTATTGTTTAAAAAGATAATGTGCTGTTATAGCAATAAGAATCATTATTACAATGTATAAAGAGTTTTTATGAATAAATTCCATTTCAGTATTTTAAATCATTTTTAAATTAAATACTATCTTTTTGGTTATTATATATTTTACTAATTTTCGTAAATAATACATAAAATTTTTCCAAAATTTACAGGGACAGTTTTTCACTCAGATCAAACATACAAAAATTGCCATAAATATATCTTGTTTTTTAAAATGGAATATCTACAACAACAACAAAAAAAAAATAATAATAATTGTTTGAAATCATATGTTTTCAATCTTCCAAATTGAAATATGATTTATGAATTTTTGATCTACCATAAGATTTTTATTCAATTCCTTCTATTAGCTCACACTCTCTATATATATATCTTGTTCAAATTTTCAATCGTTCATAAAATACTTTTTATTCATCCACTCAAGTTCAAATACATTTTTTTTGAACTTGTAGTGGATGACACTGGATGTTAATACAGTTTTTCAAATATTAATTCATCAATTAAATTTAATTAATTAATTTTAGTTTTTTTAGATTTAAGTTACATATATCTATCAATAGATGGCGCCAGATAAACTTAAAAAAATGAGTAAAAATTATTTATAAAGGACTTTTGTAATATAGTGAAAAAAAAAAAGAAGGAATTGACTTTAAAAAATTTGTTTTTATATTTTTTTTAAAAATAGAATATCTGCAACAAAAAAATAATAAATACATAATCCGAAATCATATGTTTTCAATCTTCCAAATTGAGATATGATTTATGAATTTTTAATCTACCATTAGATTTTTATTTTATGTGAATATTGTGTTTTTCAGTAGTGAAACATTGTACTTAGCTAAAATTTTGTTATTTGAATGTTTTTTTCATAGGTTAGCATTTTTGGTCTTTGAAATGGTAATTATTTTGGCCGTCTTGCTACCGCTGCTTGTGGCTCTTTACATAATGGAATTCGCAATTTTCAAGGGCATTGTACTCTATTTTCTCCTTAGTTTTGGCTTCGGATGTGGCATAATAATTTTCGCTATGACAGTAACACGATTTTGCAGTAAATCTATGGTAAGTATTATTTTAATGAAAATTTACATTCAATAGATACAATCAATTCAATTCAATTTGTTAAGTAAATAAAGAATCATCCAATCACGATTTTTGTTTTCTAAAATTCTACTTACTGTTTATGTTAAATTAGGTTTCGTTAAGTTATAATACTACTGTTAATATGACATTAGAAATTATTTGAATAATCTTAGAAATTACAAGTAATTACAGGGGGGATTATAATTAAAAGTCCCACTTTCAAATTCTGTAAAAAAAAAAAAAAAAAAAAAAGAAACACTTTTCACAATGAGTTCAAATTTGAACTAAAGATACTTGAAGAATGGAAACAGTATGGGATTAGACAAAAGTTCCAAAGTGTATCAATAGATGGCGCTGTTAGCGGCATAACGAAAGTGGATTCGGTTACCAGTGGCATTTTGAATCGAAATTATGTTGGCTTTGGCATGAGTAGCACATTAAACCAACTATACTGTTCAATGTGCTTGAGTGTTTCGATTTTCGACGGAAAAAGGATTTCCAAGTCATTCAACAATTGTGGCTTTGTTAGTGGAAAAGCCCATCCATCACGGCAAGGTCGTACCACATTGGATGGAAAAAATCTGTTTTTAATTGTCCTTGGGATAAAAATCGCACATAGTATGAATTTGTAACAAACGATTACAAACTGTTTAATTTAAAATATTTATTTATTCTAAAATTTTAAAGAAATTCTTGTTCGTAATGTTCTTTCAATTCACTCTATTTAGTAATTTTATTTTCCTCGATTATCATTAATTCATATATTTTGTTGCCCTTTCTCAATATATAAATAATATATTAAGTAAATGAAATAAATGTAAATATCTTACTTCCAATAACTTATAGTATATAAAAAATGTGTAGAAAATATAGATGAATCAAATAAGATAAAAATATTTTAAATTTTTATTACTCTAATATTAATAATAATGTAATTGTCTGTGATTTATCATAGTTTTTCTATCGTTTTAGGTTGCAAACATGGTCATATTTTTATTTACTATTACTGCTATTGCAACTGACGTCTTAAATGAGGAAAATCAACGGATATCAAGCCCCAGTCATATTTATTGATGTTAGTATCTCCCATGGGATACGAGAGAGAGGATTTCATTGGGTATGTAAATAAATGTTTTTCTGCAATCACTGAATTATTTTGTGCACTAACATTGCGACTCTTTTTTCTTCAATTCCTACTATTAATTCACACTCTCCCTATATATATCTTATTCAAATTTTCAATCGTTCATAAAATACTTTTTATTTATTTTACACTCAAGTTCAAATACATTTTTTTTAACTGTAGTGGATGACACTGGATTTTAATGCAGTTTTTAAAAATATTAATGCAGTAGTTAAATTTAATTAATTAATTTTTTTTTTAGATTTAAGTTGCATATATCTACCAATAGATGGCGCCAGATGTAAAAGGAAAATTTCAACTTGAAATGAAAACCATTCTATTTCATTGAATTCCTACTATTAGTTCCCCTATTCCTATATATATTTATATATCTTGTTTTCAATCGTTAATAAAAAATTTTTTTATTCATCCACTCAAGTTCGAATACATTTTTTAAACTTGTAGTGGATTGACTACTGATTTAATAAATTTTTTTCAAATATGAATTCATTAATTTAATTTAATTAATAAATTTTAGTTTTATATGGGAGAAAAAATTTCTCTTATATAAGATATTCAGTAGGATATAAATTTAGGAATAAATACCGTCAGTGGCGAAGCGTGTAAATAGCTGGAAAAAAATCCTTTTCAGATTCTTTTTTTGCAGTTTGAGTCAAGGAGGGAACAAAATGGAAAAAAAAAAGTAACTAAAATAAAATTTTTCTTTGTTGACCTAAGTAGGAATTGACTTAAAATTTTTTTCTATATATTACTTGTTTAATTTTTAATTTAAATTGTACAGTTATTAAAAATGTAAATATTTTGTTGGCCATTAAAATTTCTATATCATGAAAGAAAGCAAATATCAATAGTATTTATTATACAAATGTGTATTCTGCTATGAATCCCAGCTCATGTGGATTCGAATTCAATGAAATTGCAGATTCTTTGGCGAAGTATGCCAAAAGTCTGGGATCAGACTGCCATTCATACTTCTTTTGCAGATGCAAATGCCTCGGCAGCATCTAAACTTATGATTCCTTCTAAGATCAAAACTAAATACCAAATTACACAATTAAATGTCGACAGAAAAACACCTACTACTCTCACAAGTTTAAGGACGACACACCACAAAAATATGAAAATTTCTACTGATTTTTAACGCAATCAGTAGAAATTTTCATATTTTTTGTGGGGCAACAAAAATGGGGCAACCGTCCTGATGTCGAGCTTACTCCTCGTCATGTTTTTGATTGCCCAGCTGTTGCAGCCGCCATGCATTGTCTGGACCATCCTTCGGAGGAGGATTCATACTCCGAGCTGGCAATCAACATAGGCAATACTATTCGGGAGCACCACGCTATTTGGTTTTCTTGTACTCTTCAGGGGATACAACAACCACAATATTTATTATACAAATACAAGGTGTAAGGGAGGCGGTATTAAATGTTCAGGTAATTTTTGGGGTATAGAAATCAATAGTCAGAGTGCAAGCCTCTAGTAGCAAAAAAACTCTAACCCAACAGGCTGTCGAGTCAAAAGGAATTTGAAGAACAGAGAGAGTATTCCATGTAACTTAAGATTCATACCAAATTTCACATAACTGTAATACTTGCTGAGTGATGATGAGTCAGTTTCAATTATTAACAAGAGATTCGTTTTTGGCCAAGAGGACAGTCGAATCCTTTATATTAGTAGTTCCAAAACTTAATTGTTCTTTTAGAATAAAAATACTCAGCGACCTATGGAAATATACTTTCTTTAAGTGAACAAACATAAATCTATGATACAGTTGTGCTCTTTTTTTATATCTATTAAATGTTTTATATAAGACATCTTGGAGCTTGAAATTATACACTATTGCGATTTCCATATGATAAACCCGCGCAATACAACTTTTTTTTTTATGTGTACTGTAAATAAGGTTACTTCTAATTTCTCTCTTAGAATGCGTTAAAATTTTAATCATTTGCATATTCAGCATACTGCATCTTTAATTTAAATTTCGCATTTGCTGTATGCCGTCTTTTACATAATAGAAATTTTAAAGACTGTGCAGTATAAAATTATTTAGGTAAGTGCTGTTATAAACAACGATAAATTGTGTAAATTTGTTAGTATTAATTTTTGCTATTTAAATTTAATTTGCTTTTGCTTATCAAATTAAATATTTAATGACTGAATTATTTTTTTAATATCATTAACGAAATAATTATATATTACATAAACAAAAAAAACTAGACACAATACAGTATATATATTTTTAATTATTGAGCGAAATGTACTTCATATCCATATGCTAAGTTACGTAAAAAATAATAATTTTAATTTTATTCTCTTATTACTAATATCATAAATTACTAAACTATTTTAATAAAAATCAAGATTTTCTATGAATCAAAATATAATAATAAATATTTATCATTAGAAAAATCATTAGTATATGGAAAACCGTTATTTTCATTATTGCAAGTAAATCATTTTTCTATATTTATATAAATCAGTTAAAAATACGTCTGTTCTCTATTTTAGATATTGACAGAGCAGGATTATGATCGAGCCCTACCTTGTCTTTTGCTGGTTTATTTCGATTTGCTTTTGTATGCTCTCATAGACATTCTGTTGGAATACTTTTGTCCATGTAAGATCTGGTCTTGTTTCACGGAATCTTTTGTTTTAGAAGGTATATAAGGAAAGTGAAATAACATTCAAATTTTTTTAGATGGTATCACTATACCCTGGCATAAACTGAGAAGTAAAAAGAAGACTATTTCAAAATCAGTTGACATCCAAGAAAATGAAGCCTTCATTCATTCTCGCACGTGCCCTTCTGAAAATGATCCAAGTATCAAGTGAGTTAAAATATGCAATAAAATTATACTTTCTCTAAACTTTTCATATTGTTGTATTTGTCTCTGAGTTGTAATCAATTTCTTGTAATTCAACAGCTTGTCTTTGTGTATGAAATGTGTTATGCTATTAAAATGTGTTATCTTTATGTTACAAATTTTTATTAATTTTCTCACGTTTAAATGAAAGATTAACATTATCTAACAAAGTATTTGTTTAATATTATCTAACAAAGCATTTTTAATATTATGTAACAAAACATTTTTTAATATTATGTAACAAAGCATTTTTTAACATTATCTAACAAGCATTTTTAACATTATCCAACAAAGCATTTTTAACATTGTCAACAAAGCATTTTTAACATTATCTAACAAAACATTTTTTAACATTATCTAACAAAAGCATTTTTTTAACATTATCTAACTTTAGCATTTTTCTATAGCTTCATTATCCAACAAAGAATTTTTTATAACAGAAATGTTTTATTAATAAGTCAGATTATTATTGATGCATTATCTTAAAATTTCATAATCCTTATAAACTTAAAGCTTGAATTGACAATGTTTTTTATTTGCAATGATGATTCTGTCTCCACCTAAATAATCACTGAAGAGTTATCATCTTGTTGGGCCTCTTGTCACCACTGTAATTTGGAATATGCACCTCTAGGGATGACATTTGAAGTATTTGCACTGTCTTCCAACTTTTTCAACAGGAAGCCACTAAAATAAAGAATTTTACTGTCTAGTTCCTTGTTTAAAAACTCCACGGGCTATTTACTAAGCCACTTTAAACATACTACCTTTATTTCTCTTCTAATATTTTTATAGTATAATCTTCAAATACAGAGTGCCTCATTCTAGGAAAGATTAAGGTATACATAGAACGACTCGGAATCACACAGTAGTACAGACTTCTGACTCATTAGTGCAGACTTTTTGATGCTGTAGCGTGCACAGAAAATTAGAAAAAACATCCTTATAAGTGAATGTGAAATTTTTTGATAAAAAAGTACATCAGCTAAAAGTAGCATTGCCAACAGTAACAAATATTAATTTCCAACCAATTCAAAGATATTCGATTTGTCATCCATGGAACTGTAATACTATCTCACAATTCCGTCGCGGGGAATTTCGTATAATCTGGAAGATTCCGGACATGTCTTAGAATTACTCGATTGCCACTGCGATGCGTGCAAACAGTTCTTCAGCACTATCAACGGGGTTGTTTTATGCCCAGTGTCCTGATATGTCATCAGAAGAAGTAATCAAGGAATGATAGATCCGGCAATCGAACAGGCCGATCAACCGAACTACCAAACTGAAATTTCTGTTGACTAAATGTGGCATCTAAATGGTAATGTACATTACGTCTGAGGGTGTGCAAATAATTTATGGTTGTGTGCAGGCATTGTCAAATACATTCCTTGAACAAGCGATGTACATTTTATTTATTACATCTATCAGACCCATATGCCAGATGCATAATACTGAATTCCATGCTAGTTCAATAATTCATCCTATTACCACTGCGTCAGTGTGTAAAATGAAGAATATCTAGAACTCCAAGAACTTCTGGATTCGTTGAGATTCTGTGTTCCACACTACTACAGTGCCCAAAAAGTAAGACCAATTTTTTTTTTTCAAAAACTTTCTATTTTTTCTTTCAAATTTATTTTATCGCCTTCAAAGTAATCCCCTCGGACATAATGCACTTATGCCAACTTTTTTCTTCAATCCTCAATGCATGCTAAAAAGTCATCGGCAGGGATAACCTTCAAAGCGCGCGGCGATTCACGTTGAATCTCTTCAATCGATTCAAAACAGTGTCCCCGGAGAGTTCTTTTCAGTTTAGGGAATAGCCAGAAGTCGCACGGTGTGCATACGGTGGTTGTGGAACGATATAGGTTTCATTTTGGGAGAAAAAGTCACGAAGAATCAATGCAGTGGGAGCTGGCGCATTCAGTGTTTTCGGTACGAATCGAGATTTGACGCGTTTGAAGTCAAATGGAATTGACCGATCCTTTTGAAATTCCAACATCATCAGAAAGGTCTCTAATTGTAAATCGACTGTTTGAAAGCACCAAATCTTTAATTTTTTGGAATTGAATTTCGTTGGTTGAGGTTGGTGGTCGACCAGAGGGCTCTTCATCTTCAACGTGTTCTCTGCCTTTTTGAACTGTTTATACTACTTGTAAACATTTCTTTCCGATATAGAAATGCTCACTGAATGCCTTCTGCAACATTCTATACGTTTCCGCAAACAAAATTGAATGCAAGTTCTTTGCTGTGTTACTTCAGACATTTCAAAAATCGCCGTAATCCGTTTTTAGCGTCTCGCAAAGCCAACGTAACTCAAACACTAATGAATATTTTGACGTCAAATTTCACACAGATGTCAAGGTCAGCCAGCAACCTAAAAAAGAAAATTAAATTAAATTCCATAAAATTGAAAATTGGTTTTACTTTTGGACACAGTATAAGGAATTCCCGCACCCGAAATCACCGCAATCTCTAGTACCAGTGCTATATCATCTCCCTGCATTTCAGACACAGTACTGCAATATTATTCTGAATTGTCTAGCTTTTCCAACTTCTAAAGTCAAATATTAACAATCTCTTATCAAATAAATAATAAATCTCTTTCACTCTTCTCACACTCTATTCTTTTCTCTCCCAATATATGTAAATAAAATATGTTATATATAATATGTGTGTGTGTGCAAGTATTATAAATCACAAATAATTAAAATAATTATATACTTTAAAAATAACAGAAAAACAGAAATTTATAACGATTTATTTGGAATCCATTTTGATTAATGCTGTTTCTGATTTCAGGCTTGAAGGAATTACAAAATCGTTTTCAGCTTTTTTAAAACCAAGTATGCTCGTACTAAATGGTAAGTTTCTTTTCGATTCTATTATTTTATTATGCTGTACAATTCAAAATTTTTGAAGAAAATTAAATTTTTTATTCATTCTGTTAAAACGTTTATGAAATGATAATTTTTAATAAATTGGTCTTTTTTTTATATTAACAATATGTAATGAATTTCTATTACAACAGTGGATATTTTTATATCGTTATATTAAATCGTTTTATAATCAAATTTAATAAAGGGCAATAAGAGTTCATTAAGTTAAGGCTATTATTAATAACAATTACTAATGCGTAATTAATATAAGCCAATCAAGTAAAAGGAAAACCTTAATTACCACATTTAGCAATTTTCGCCCACTTGGCTGCCAAAAAAGACAACAAATCTCAAAAGTCCCTCTTTTGCGATTTGGCAGTAATTTTTGAAAATTAATTCATATTATATGTTTGTAGCAATCCTTTATAATAATCTTAATATATAAAATTATCCTAATATATAAAAATATGTTTTTACCATTTAAAAATAAATTCAAATTTAAACTCAATATCATTACAGATATTTTTAATGTAAACTAAGGTTATTTTAATTAGTTTCTTATTCGTATGTAACATCCTTGTGTGAAGTCCTACAGCAATTTTAAATAAGTGTACAACATTTTTTTTCCTAATACAGCTGGCAAAACTTAAACAGTTGTCTTAGATGCCTTAAGGCAAGATCTGCACCGACGCTACTCACTTAGCACTACCCATGAGGTGCGTATAGCTTGAAGATAAGTTACAGACGCGGGGTAACAATATCCCCGCACGCTCTATGATCATGTTTGATCGGGACCTACGGTTTAAAGTGGGTTCCCAACCATTACAAACATCCGTGGCACATTAGGGACTTGAACCCGAAGCCTGTAGTACCGAGCGCCAGAGCGCTAGCCACTCGGCCATCAGGCCCTTAAGAGTACAACATAGGAAAATTAAAAATTCTTATTAGTATTCTTGCAGTCTTCCTCGGTATTCAATTATAGCATTAATTTCTGTTTTAGGAGTGTCACTGCCTATATTCAAAGGAGAAGTGACATGTCTGTTAGGTCCCAATGGTGCCGGTAAAAGTACTCTCATGAAAATCATCAGTAAAGTTTTGCCGCCAGACGGAGGCTCGATCACCACAGACGCATCTTCGAAGTTGGGTGTTTGTCCCCAGGAGAATATTATACACAAGGAATTGACAACGGACGAGCATTTATATACTTGTATGGAAGTTTGAAAGGAATTTCAGCGGCGAATTTGAAAGAGCAGGTAAGTAAGGGGAAAAAAAATATGGTGAAATCGCGGAATAGGAGGCGTTGGGATTTGGCTTCAAAAATACGTTTTATCAAAGTCCGCCAAGTGAAGCTAATTGCAAACAATACAAGAAACTCGAGTTACCACATTTGGCTCCAGAAAAAAGTCACCAAATCCCAACAATCCCTGTTTTGTAATTTGTCCAAAAATTTTTTTTTTCACCAAAGTCCGCCAAGTAAAGAGCTGTAACTGTAAGTGAAGTTAATTAGAAACAATACAAGAAACTCGAGTTACCATATTTGGCGACTTATAATTCAGTTGGCACCAGAGAAAAATCACCAAATCCCAACGGTCCCTATTTTACAATTTAGCTAAATATGGAACAGTGGCATTATTTTAGTTTTATTCGTGACAAAAATATTTCGATAAATTTCTAGAAAAAGTTTACAAAAACTGCTTAAGACATTTTCTGTTCTTTTTCCTGGTGATCTTTTGATAAGTTGTCAATAGATTGTTGGTTGATTTTTTTAATGATAGGAAAAAAAAAAATTGAAAAAATTGAAAAAAATGAGTGTTTTTTAAAAATTTTGTTGGGATCAGAATACTTCTTAAGAAAATCTGTTTTTTATAATTATGATTTAATTTAATTATTATTCCATGCGTCTTAATTTAACATGAATGCATCTTAACCATGTATCTTAATTTAGCATTATGATGCATGGAACAAGGGTGAAGATAAGTTTCATAAATATTCCTACAAAATAGAAGAGATTTAATTTCTAAAGCAACCTATACCAAAATTAACTAAAAGTAGAACACATATTTATATAATTCAAAGCTTCATATTATCAAATTAATAAACAAACTAACTAATAAAAATCGATTATTTCTTTAGCGGTGTAAATAAATAAATAATAATAATGAAAAAAAAAAAACACTATGAAGATTTCATGTAAAATTTAATTGCTTAATAATAATATGTAGTAGAAATGATTCTTTTGTTAAATTCATTTCTACAATATTTAATTTATTACCCATAAAATATACTGATATTGTTTTAGAGGGAAATTGGTCAATGATATCTTGGATCCCTTTCAATGTTTCTTATTGGTTTTATTTATTTTTTTAAATTTCTTTCACAAACTATTCTTATTGGTTTATTTAAATTTTTCAAGTGCCATTTTATTAAACTTCTTTAAGAGTGTTTTTTTCATTTTCAAAACTTTTTTAAAATAATTTCGCGGGATTTTATAACTCGTTTGAAATTCTATAGTTTTTATAATTTTTTTTAAAATTTCCTTCACGCGATTTTACGTGCAATTTTATTTTTTTTATTCAATCTGTTTTCTTTATTTTAGTTATTTCTGTTTTCTTTTTTTTTACTTCAGTGGATATGTTCCATAATGTTATTAAAATCGCTAAAAGGCATACTTTTATAAAATCGTTTTATTTATAATTTTTTTATAATTTCTTTATTTTAGTTATTTCTGTTTTCTTTTTTTTTTTTTTTTTTTACGTGATTTTCCATAACTCGTTTTAACAATTTTATAAAATCGTTTGGTTTTATAATTTTTTTTTTTTAAATTTCTTTATTTTAGTTATTTCTTTTTCTTTTTTTTTTACTTTAGTGATTTTCCATATAAAAATCATACTGGTTTGGTATTCTATACTTTTTATTTTTTTATTTAATCTGTTTTCTTTATTTAATTTCTGTTTTCTTTATTTTTTTTTAGTTTTGGATATGTTCCATAATGTTATTAACAATGATACTTTTATAAAATCGTTTGGTATTCAATTTATTTTTTTATTTAATCTGTTTTCTTTATTTTAGTTATTTCTGTTTTCTTTTTTTTTTTTTTCTGATATGTTCCATAATGTTATTAACAATCCCCTAAAAGGCATTTTATAAAATCGTTTGGTATTCTATACTTTTTTTTATTAATCTGTTTTCTTTATTTTAGTTATTTCTGTTGGATATGTTCCATTGTTCTTACAATTAAAGGCATTTTTATAAAATCGTTTGGTATTCTATACTTTTTTTTTTATTTAATCTGTTTTTTTTATTTTAGTTATTTCTGTTTTCTTTTTTTTTTTTTACCATAATGTTATATAATCCCATCATAATTAAAAATCTTTGGTTTTATAATTTTTTTATTTAATCATGTTATTTCTGTTTTTTTTTTTTTTTTTACTTTAGTGGATATGTTCCATAATGTTATTAACAATCCCTAAAAGGCATACTTTTATAAAATCGTTTGGTATTCTATACTTTTTTATTTTTTTATTTAATCTGTTTTCTTTATTTTAGTTTTGAACATTAATAACACAATTATGTCTGAATAAATTTATTTTTTTTTTTTTTTTATTTTTTAAGATTTTAATCGTGTCGTTTAAATTCTATTTTATGGGTACAAATCCCATCTTTTTTTTTTTAATTAATATTTTTTTAATGCGTGTTTTTAACTGGATATTTTTGTTAATTCTAAAAGGCATGTTTTAGAGCATTAACATTATGATAAACTACTTTTTTTTTCATTTTAATCATGTCTTTCAAAATTTTTATACAAATGCCCACTTTTTTTAGGAACTGGATTTTTTAATTCTATTTTTTTAAACAAGTAGAATCATTATATGGTTATTTTAACTGGTGCTTTAAATAAAACACAATTTCTTTTAAAAAACGCAGCAGAATTTTTATTTTCCAAATGCACTCCCGCAACCTTGAATATTTCCATAAATTTCACTGAACTTTCAAATCACATTAAAATAGGTGACACTGCCCCTTTGAATCGTCATAGTGTTCAATGATGGTGTTTCTCTTCAGGTAAAATTGCCTTCTGCTTGCTGTGAATTTGATCTGGGGCCATTCTCTGTTGAGACGGTGCCGCTTGATGGCCAATACTCTTGCCTTTACTGTAATAGTACTCTTGCCTTTGGTACCACACTCTTAGGGTCGTATCCCTGGCGGGGGCATGGATATTTGTGAGTGGTTCGGAATCATCGCTAAAATGTGGGTTCCGGTATAATTAATCTAAAGTGTGCACATAATGACTGTAGGGCGAAAATCAAACCAATCTGTTGAGGTGGTAGATTTTGTAACAAATCAAGAATTATTCATGATGAACGGCTTGTCGGCGTGGTGCAGTCGGCTTGGTGCACTATATAGAAGTTGTGGCTTTTGAAAAAGGCTTTCAAAGATAAATGCATTGCATTAGTGATATTAGTGAGTTGCATTATCATATTGAAAATTACGCTGACACTTATAGACAGCACGACCAATTAGTCCAAATGTCCATATGCCTACTACTTCTACACCCCACCACATCACATCATATCACAGTGCCTAGAGCTGAGTTGCCCCTTTACAGTTTGGGAATGATGTGAGTGAGTGAAGAAGTGGGACTGGGCTCTGCGACGCTCTACGGTCAAATGAGACTGAGACTTAAGGCTTAAAGTGAATTCCGAATCACTATAAACGCCTATGGCAGCGCCGGGATTCGAACCCGATACCTGTGGTATCGGGTTCGAATCCCTAGCCACTCGGCCACCAAGCCACCTGTCTCTATATCCATTGATTTTATCAATCCCCATTGGTTTTGGATTTTCAAAGAAATAGTTGTAGTACCACCATCTAGACGAACAGACCATGCACATTTCAAATTTTGACCATGTAGTTTATGTAGCATAGCCAAAGTACGTTCAGGGGTAAAAATATTTTTGCTTTATAAAACGAAAAACCTCTAAAATTGTATTTTTGAAAACAAAATTCCTATTTCTTTACAGACGACAAATTACTGGAAAGCTTTGATCTTGTATCATCTCGAGATTCATTTAGTAAAGTACTGAGTGGAGGTCAAAAAAGAGAAAGCTTTGTGTGGCCATTGCAATGATTGGCGATCCGGAGGTAAGAAAACACTCATTTGTAATTCATAGAAATGGATATATGTTGTTGAGGGGATGAAGTATAGCGAAAATGTATATTATTTTTTTGGTTAGTAATATTTAATATTATTAAAAATTTAATTTCAATGTCTTATTTAAAAACAGGTTTATAGTTTTCTCAATGTCTGTAAATTTTACCATTTTTTCTAATACCAGCGTCTAAGACTATATTTATTTTTCACTTTAGAAGAAGATTTAAAACATAGTAATTTAAATATTAAAAATATTAAAATCATTATGGAATATGAGGCAAATGCTTTATAAAATTCATGTATTTTTTTTCTAGGAAAAAATTAATTTTTAGTGTTGATGTACTGTGGCAAGATTGTCCATACCTATGACTTCATTATTTTTTATTATTATTTGGTGCTCTACTTTTCCAGTTAACTGTGACATCAAATATTGCAGATTCTGCTATTAGATGAGCCAAGTAGTGGTATGAATCCCCATTCTCGAAGATTACTATGGAACATGTTGCAGGATTATACAAAGGCAGGTCGTACAGTTCTTTCACA
Organism: Caerostris extrusa; assembly: GCA_021605095.1. Lineage (NCBI taxonomy): Eukaryota > Metazoa > Arthropoda > Arachnida > Araneae > Araneidae > Caerostris > Caerostris extrusa. Next base: position 213,234 of record BPLR01014988.1, on the reverse strand, counting down.
ACTCATTATATGGATGAAGCTGAACTTCTTTCAGGTTTGTTTAATGTTGCATTCGTTGAATCACTAGTCGACTTATTTACTTCTTATTCATCATTACATTGTAAGTTGTTGAACAAGTAGTCATGAAACTGTAAACTTATTTGTTACTTATTTTGAACTATTTAAATACAGCACCCAAATTTACATCATAAGAAGAATCAGGAACAAGACTATTCTAATGGCAGGTACATTTTCAATTTCCTGACTCGTGGCTCAATGGAAACCGTGCGCCTCTGGTGAGCATGAGGGCTTTTAGGCTCAATCCTCGTTTGGGATGTTCAGACTTTGTTTGTCGACTAACTTTATCAAAAACGAGGAGATACGATATCGTTTGTGATTACCTACGGGTGAAGCATCTTTTCCTCGTGCATCCGATGTTCTACCTGATGGGAGTTTTCCATTTTCAATAGGTGTTCTTTAATATTATAAGTAAATGCGTTCCCCCTATAAATAATCTAACTCCCGGAAGGATGTATCACTTCCCCAACCAGGTCCTTTTTCACAGCATCATGGAGCCAAGTCGGACTTCCATCTGCACCCTGGAGGCTCCATCGTAACAGTTTTCGGCAAGCTCTCCTGCTTTCCCTCCATGCACGAGTAAACTAATCATGGGTCTCATGTCTGTGCCGCACTGCAGGACATCCAAACTGCATTCTATTTTTTTGCAATAACGTAAATTGAATCTATAAAATTGGATTTAAAACTTGTTTTCTGATTGAAGGTCAATTTTCTTCCTTATTTTGCTTTTTTCCCCATTTTTGTATTACCTTGCCATTGGTAATAAGGGCTTAAAGATATGTAAATATCTTCTACCCCAATTACTGAATGTCTTTCAGGCTTATTTTATGCACATAGCATCGACATCACTTCGAGCTTCTTTAATTCAGCAACCCTTTGTGCACAAGACTATTTGGTTTTTTTATTTTTAAAATTTATTTTAATTAACAAATTATGAATAGAGATAATTATTTTTATCATTTTGAATTTGTATCAACATTAAGGAAAAAAAGCTTTTTAAGATTATATTTTATTTAAATTTATTTATTGAGAAATCACGTATTTATACAGTGTAAAAAATAATTTTTTTTTCCAAATAATAGTTTATTAAAATACAATTTGTGCTTTATTAAAAAAATAATTTAAAAATTCCTTATCTACTTATTTTAAATAATTAAACAATATTTCTAACTACATATTTTGATTAATTTTATAAGGAATTTTTTAGTTCACCACTAAAAAATCGGTTAAATAAAATGTTTAAAAATTATTTAACATATGTAGTGGGCAGGTTGGGCAACTAGATTGTAACTGGGGGGGTGGTTGATGAGATATTTGAGGCCCAAATTAGAGTACTCCCAGTATTATTTACACACCCAAATACAATTAGATACATGCAATATTTAACACGTGCAAAGACATATAATTATACATTCGTGGAAGGATTTCACTTCTAAACTGAAAACCAGATATTCAGGTATGCCCAGTGTGAGCGAAATATATTTCCTTTGCGGCTGAGAGTCTGTAGGCCAACTAATACGCAGGGTTGAATTAAATGTATTTCCTTTAGCGACGAGATAGACTATAAATTAAACGTTTCTCAGCAGGTGCGCAAGTTGCGCTGTACTTCCTCTGGGAGGAAAATGTTAATGCCGACTGACATTTCTCTTGAAAGCCGCAGGGGGCGATTTGCCAGTGTGTGGGAGACAGCACGGTTACAAACCTATAATATGATGATTGAGTTCTATAATAATTTTTAATCAAAATAAAAGTTGTCTGAAAATCAATTAATCAAGGTCGACTGTCCATTTTTCCTGAACTCCACAGGAGGATGCTTTTGCTAAAGGGTAGGAGGAAGCACTAGTACACATAAAAATATGTTTAAATTGAACAATCCGAGTTAATTGAATGACTAAATGTGTATTTAATTATTTTTTTTTTATCCCCTTACAGATTATTTACTTTTCTTTTTCAGATAGGATAGCTTTGTTGAATTATGGCACGCTGAAATGTTGGGGCACCGCAATGAAAATAAAGAAAGATTTCAGTGGCGGATATAATATCAAGTATTGCATTATTTTAGATTATAATTATTTTTCTCAGGTATATTTTTACTGTTAGTATAACTTCAAATTTAAAATATTTATAAAGTGACAATTCATAATAATTTATTTGATTTTTATTATGTTGTGTGATTTTTACTATGTTGTTTAATGTATATGAAAAGCAATTTTGAATTAATTTAGTTTTCATCACTAAATTAATGAAAAGCAGACTTCAATATTTCATTCCAAATATTGCTACAAAAATAAACAAACAAAAAAAATAAAATCAGTTTGTTAAACAAACGATATTTTTTTCTTATGAACTGCTATTTTTGTTAATAAAAAGAAATGGGTCTCATTTGCGTTGAATTAATTAAGTTTCAAATGTAAATTAAGTTTATTTAATACATTAAATTATTTATAATACTTATATGCATCCTTTTAATTAACTGTATTATTTGGTGCATTACTAAAACTTAAGAGAAAGATCTTTAATTTTTTTTTTTTTTTAATAAAAGAGAATCTAATTTTTATTCTAAAATTGATTTTAACTTTTTCCAAAGTGCAATACAAAAATAATTAAGATTTTAAATAAATTAGAGTTTAGGAGACCAATTTAAAAACTAAAATACGCCTAAGTAGGTCTGCATACGTCATTTTTTAACGTCCCAAGAAATTATAATTTTTTTTCTTATGAATTGCTACTTTTGTCTTCAGAATAACCAAATATTACAATATGTATATGTATGTATATATATATATATATTGTTCTATTTAATTCACAAATAACTAATATTTATATATAATAGTTATTTGTGGATTATTATATAGAAAGCGCAACCTTTTCGTAGACAAAAATTTGATTTTAAATTATTTATTTAAGAATCTTCTTCTTTAATTATATTCATTTATCATTTCTTCGTTTTCAACGGCGCGCAGCCTGATGGACAATTGGCTGGCTTTCTGGCCATTGATACCACAGGTTTCAGGCTCGAATCCTGGCTGTGCCATGGATGTTTGTTAGGGGTTCTGAATCCACGTTATACTATAGATCCCAGTTTAATTAGCCCAGTGTGTGTACAAAATGACAGTAGAGTGACAAACCAAACCAATCTTCGATGGCACAACGGCCTGATGGTGGGCTATGGCTTTCTGCCTACCTACAGATTCCAAAGCATGAAATATCTTCTTTTTTGCGAAGTAGGGTTGTCAGCTCTGCAGTCATATTAAACCTGGATCTACGGTTTAAGGTGGATTCCAAACCATTACGAACATCCATGGCACAGCCGGTACACGCTGCTGAAACATGTGGCACAAAGTCACTCGGATCAGGCTCAATTGAACATTTACAAAACATAAATAAAAATTATTTAGAAGTTAAATTATTTGTAGGACAGTAACAAAACTAAATTATAACACTTAAGTCAAAACTAAATTATTATCACATTATTATATACTTTATTATTGTTATAAAACTCTAACAAAATTTTTTTCCTCCGAAATCATTTTATTCTTATTTAATATATACTAAAAAAATATGAAAGACTATTTAAAACTATTATTTAATATATACTAAAAAATGTGAAAGACTGTATAGTATATATTAAATAAGTCTTTTAGTATATATTAAATAAGTCTTTTTAGTATATATTAAATAAGTCTTTTTTAGTATATATTAAATAAGTCTTTTTAGTATATATTAAATAAGTCTTTTTTAGTATATATCAAATAAGTCTAGTCTTAAATAGTCTTTCATATTTTCATATTTTTAGTATATCTTAAATATACTAAAAAATATGGAAAGATTTCTTTCTTTTAATAAATAGAGTTTATTTGTGATGTAGTATTATTTCAATTTATATTTTTGATATTTGGGATGTACTTCCTAATACTAACGAATGATTTGTAAATTTTGCTGGATATGAAAAAGTGTTTAGATAGATTACTATGAGCATGAAAAATTATTTTCAGGATAAGTTTAAATTCGGAGGCTTCTATGTACTGCAAGACAGACTTTGCAACTCTATTGGAAAAGCTTTCAGTAAAACCCAAAATTACTTTTGAATCCGATACTGAAATTGTTGTGAAACTGCCATCGTTTGATGTGGGACACTGCGCAGAGCTCTTCAAAAAAATCGAAGAACATTACAAAGATATCGAATCCAGTTGTTTCAATATTTCTGTATCATCATTGGAAGATATATTTTATATGATAGCGGGTAAGATCTATTGTTAAATTTTAAGGCATGTACTTTTATTTAAAAATTCGTTAAAAAAGAACAGGAACCGTTTAAAAAACTAAGTTTAAATTTTCAAAATTTTTAGATTTCAAAATTTAGATTTTTTTGCAAAGTTTAGTTTTATGATTTTTGCAATTAGTTTTGATTGTGACATAGTTTATGATTTTGAAAGAAATAAATTTTGAGTTTTTGTAGCTCTATGTTAAATGTATTGTATCGAAGAATAATTTTCAGATTTGAATGCTTGTTTAAAAGTACATTTGTATACTAATACAGAGTGTTTTTAATTTATCACCCATAAAATTAAGAGTTCCTTGATCAGTTATTTTGTCCTTAACCATTTTCAATTTTTTTATTGGTTAATTCTTTTTACATTTTTTCCTGGGATATTCTTATTGGCTTCTTTTAAGCATTTTCAATGGCTTTTTTACACATAATATTTTAAATTTATTTCACGATATTTTTTTTATACATAATATTTTAAATTATTTAATGAGATTTTTTTATACATAATATTTTTAAATTTATTTCACGATATTTTTTATATATAATATTTATTTTAATTTCTTCCACGAGCTAATAATTAAACAACTTAAAATTATTCTAAAAGATCGTCTGATGAAAAGAAAGACAATTTTATTTCGAAGTGAAAAGGAGATTTTTCAAGAAAAGATAATCGTTTGGAATTCTATAGTTTTTATTTTAAGAATTGCTGTTATGTACTTTGTTCTTACATTAAATTTTAAATTTGATGGGTAACGTGTTTTTAAAAATTTTAAATCATCTTCATGTTTTTAGTTTAAAAAACTTTCTTTCGTTAGATTCATAAAAAAATGTCGAAGACATTTATTATTTTTGTGGTTTATTCAAATTATTAACATTTCATTTCAAAATATAATTTCTATTATTAAGTAATTATGTCTATTGCAAAAAATTCAACTTTAAAAAATATTATACAATGTTAACAAATATTTTAATGTTTTCGTTTCAAATATTTTCTTAGTAACGGAATATTAAATAATAAAATAAATTAAATTAAACATGAAATTAACAGTAAGATACACTTCAATTGCTATTAATTAAATTTGATTTATAATGATTTTCAAACAAATAGAATATTTTTCTTCTTTAATAAATTTTCAATAATTAAAACTTAATTCTTATTAACTTAAGAAATTCTTAAAAATTCTTAAATTCTTATTAAACTTAATTCTTATATAATTAACTTAAATTCTTTTTTTCATAATATTTTACAATGCTAACAAATGTTTTAATATGCTTTCGTTTCAAATACTTTCTTAGTAACTGAAAAGTAAACAGGAAAATAAATTAAATCAAACATGAAATTATCAGTAAGACATACTTTAATTGTTATTAATTAAATTTGATTTCTAACAATTTTCGAACAAATTGAATGTTTTTCTTCTTTAATAAATTTTTGCCACGTTTTATTAAAAAAAAAACAATCATGTGTTTTCTTTTATGTGTGTGTGTGTATAATCAATCAACACAACGTGAATTACATATTTCACTAATAAAATCTATAATAGAATTTATATGATTTACTATAGAACATAAGTAGAGTAGAACACTAGTAGAATCTCTAGTAGAATTACATATATAATCATATATAATAATTACTATTACATATGAATTTACATATTAAGTCAAAATAAGACATTAATCGAGATCTAACGTGAGTTCTAATGCTCGTATAAAAGTAAGACTTGAAGTCGGTACTTTGTAAGTATGACTGTACTTAAAAGTACACAATTTTTAATTTATTTAAATAATAATATTTTTTTTTTCTAGGGCGAACTCAGAACACGCCAAAGAAAAAGAAATAGAATACGTTCCCTTTTCTCAAAGCGAGACGCAAATTCAGACAACAAATTTTTGAATTTCTGCAGAAGTTTCAGCACACTTCTTCTCTACAGAGCTCGATTGATTCTTCGCAGCCGTTACACCATATTTATTATTGCTGCTCCATTACTGATTGTATCCTGGACAAAGTTCCTTTCTCAATCAAGTCCCACAATTGTCACTGAAATCGGTCCAGATCTTTACAGGAATGAAATCATACACTTGGTCAACGAAACAGGTAAATAAACATTATTGAAATTTAGCAATTTTGTTTGTATTATTAAGATTAATTGCAAGATAGACAAGTAAAAGAAAGAGATGAATTATGGATTGTTAAAAAGCTTTATGAGAAATGTTAATTCATGAGTTTATATGTGCCATAAAGAAATAAAAAAAAATTATATATTTATATACTAGAGGTTCCTGCAGACGTTACCTTGACTTGAAAATAAAAAAAAAAAAATTCTGGAATCTAATCTCAGCGCCACCTACTAGGTCCAATTGTAAATAAAAACTACCCAAGGATCCACTCAAACACACAAATTTTCATCAAAATCTGTCAAGAAGTTGAGTTGTCCTGCTAAAAAAAAATGTATTGTAGAAAATTACATATCGCGAATATATTCTCCGTGTTTCAATATATGTGCATACTAATTTTCATGGATATCGTTTGAACGGCATATAAGACGAAATGCTGCAGCACCCTCTGGTGGCAAGTAACGATAAAGTGGATAGTGCGAACCTATTTTCCATACACGAATACATATTATTACCAATTTTCATAGCGATGGGTTAAACGGTAAAGAAGTTGATATACTGCAGCACCATCTGGTGGCGATTTACAACAAAGGGGATAGTTATAAACAAATTCTTCATATTATTCCAGTCAAACACACCCAAAAAATTTCATCAAAATCGGTCAAGCCGTTTAGGAGTAGTTCAGTAACAAACACACATTAATTAAGTTCTGTTATTAATTTGAGGATTTTTAGGAACATTCATTTACTATTGCAAGACTAAATTATATACAGATAGCGAAACGATTAGCAATCTTCTTGATAACATCATCTTTTGTAAACATGCATCAAATCATCACTTATTTTGACACATCTTCATTTCACTCTTTGGATACATCATGTCTTCACTTTTCTTCTGTGGCTTGAATCGAAAATGCGAGCGCCACCTGTGGAGGAAAGTAATAAATTCGTCCTTCCAGTCACACATGCATATTTTGCATTGATTTTTGACAATTTTCTGGATACGTTCTTTCCTTCTTTATTAAAACTTTTTTTCTCCTTTTTTTGTAGCCTGTTTCTAAGTGTTTTTTTGATGTTATTGTTGTTGATGTATGTGTTTAATTATAAATTTCGTTCTTGCAGTTAATGTATATTTTATTTCAGATCTTGAATTAATTATTTTTCTTTTAGTTTTTTAACTTTTGTAACTGATTTAGACTAATGAAAGTTTTTATAAATAATATGCCCTGTCTTAACTAACATATTGATTTAAAAAAGACTCCTGCGTTATTTTATATAAAAGAAAAACAAATAAGCAATAATGAGCACCAAAAACAGAAATTGACAAAAGTTGAATTTGTCACATAAGTCAGACAAAACCATCATGTTGCCACATTATAAAGTTTCTTTCAAAACATTATATAATTAAAATAATTCGTATTGAACATAAATAAATATTTTTATGACAAATCTCTTAATTTTTACCCATAAAATTATGAGCATTGTTTTCGAGAGAGAATTCTTCGTTTCCTTGATCATTTATTTTGGTCCTTGACCACTTTCAACGTTTCTTATTGGTTAATATTTTTTTTAAATTTATTCCACGAATTATTCTTAAAGAATTATTTTAATTTCTTTCACTAGCTAATAATTATATAATTAAATAATGTAAAAATATCGTCTGATGAAATAAAAAAGCAATTTTATTTCAAAGTGAAACTAAGATTTTTCAAGCAAAGAAAATCGTTTGGTATTCTATAATTTTTAAATTTTTTTAAGATTGCTGTCATGCGATTTGTTTTAACATTAGATTCTAAATTTTATGTGCATATTAATAAATTATTTAAATTTCTTTTACTAGCTAATAATTATAATATTAAATAATTAAATAATGTAAAACTGTTTTAAAATATCGTCTGATGAAAAAAAAAACGAATTTTATTTCAAAGTGAAAATAAGATTTTCAAGCAAAGAAAATCGTTTGGCATTCTATGGTTTTTAATTTTTTTTAAGATTGCTGCGTTTATGCGTTTTGTTTTAACATTAAATTCTAAATTTTATGTGTATATTTAACCTAAATTTTCCTGTATATTTAACGTTGATTTTTAAAAGATTTTTGTTTTATTTACAGGGAAGCCTTTAATATTTCTTGGGAGATCTATGTCAAATTCTGAAGTGAATTTTGAAGTGAAAAATCCAACAGAGAAGTTTCAAAAGGAAGCATTTATTACAGTACATATTCAAAAGTTTGAATTCGTTACTCATAAAGTAAGTAAATCAATTAGATTTTTTTATAAAATAATATATTTTTAAATAATTGGTTAATAATAATTTTTTTTTAAGCAATTTGATGTCTTTTATTTTCATTATTACAAAGAAAAATTTTAATTAAAAATTTCATGCATAACTTAATAACAATAAATGATTTTATTATACCCTCAATGAATCTTTTACCCATAAAATGCTTTTATATTTAAATATCACTTTGTAAACAGATAACGTTTAGAAACAGTAAAAATAAATAAAAGAGTAATCAAGATTTACTAAAATATTTTAAGGATGTTTGTCAACGTTCATATTAAATTTAAATTGCTACAAGGAAAATCAAATTCAAGAAAATTTAATTGCTACAAGGAAAATAAAATTGCTAAAATCAAATTCAAGAAAATTTAATTGCTACAAATACAAATTGCTATATCAACTTCTATACCATTCCACCAATAGCTATGAAAATTGGTAATAATGTGTATTCGAGTATGGAAAATAGGTTCGCGCTGTCCACTTTATTGTCACTTGCCACCAGAGGGTGCTGCAGCATTTAATCTTATATACCGTTCAAACGATAACCATGAAAATTAGTATACATGTATATTGGGACATGGAGAATATATTCGCGATATGTAATTTCCTACAATGCATCTTTTGACAGAGCAACGTATGCCGGGTTCAGTAAATAATAAATATAATTCTAGTATTTGTTTTTCTTTCTGGTAGAGCAATTGGAATGGCCAGCAGTGTGATTTTTAAGTCTGAAATTTTTAAAGTTTTGATTAAAATTTTTCACTATCACTGTCACTAAGAACCAGATCAGGGTGGCCAACCAGCAGCCCGCTTTGAACATTTTTGAGGGTCCGTGAGATTTATCACACTTTCACGAAATATATTTATTTTATAATGGCCAAAGTAGTGAAAACCAATGTATAAAAAATACATTATGTGTGCATCATATATTCAAAAATTAATTGTCGAAATTATGAGAAAAAAAATTAACTTTGATTTTAAAATAATATTCTAGCGAATGCATGACAGATATTGCCTGTTTTATTTAGGAGTTGACAGTTCGCAGAATAATTAAATTATACTGGGGGAACTCATGATGAGTGGAGAAACAAACATCGCACTAGTAAAATAAATATTTTTTAATGATTTCAATTTTTTATTTCGTTTATATTCATATAGTTTTTATATTTCATTTTTAGTGTTATATATTTCTTTACAATGTGCGTTTAGTATCATTATTATTATATTATCAATGTTTACATGTAAGAATAATAGTAAACACACACAAAAAAAAAAAAAACTCATTATGTTTCAATTTATCACTCCAAAACATGTCTATAGTGAGTCAAAATCTAATATGGCGATATATAATTTTATATTATGATGCATTATTATGAGTTATGATTCATTTCCAAAATAATATTCTCGCGAATATATCAAAGATATTGCCTGTTTTATTTATGAGTTAGAAGAATAGTTAAATTATATTGCGCAAACTCGTGATGCGCGCGCATCGATTTGCAAAAGCTAAATGAGACTGGAGAAACAAATATCGCACTAGTAAAATAAATATTTTTTAATAATTTCATTTATATTTATATATTTTTTTAAATTTCATATTTAGTGTTATATATTTCTTTTATACAATGTGCGTTTAGTATCATTGTTATTGTTATACTATCTATGTTTACATGTGAGAATAATAATAAACACTAAAATAATAACTCATTTTGTGATTCAATTTTTTTTGCTCCAAAAAATGGCTATAGTAGTTCTATTTCTAATATGGGGATATATAATTTAATATGCGTCCCGCGGAGTTATGATGCTTTCTAAAGTGGCCGGCAAGATCATTTTGATTGGCCACCCCTGAACTAGACCAGTGTTAAATGAGTAGTATTTGCATTAAAAACGCTTTAAAAATGTTTGAAATAAATAAAAATACTTTTTTGAATTTCAGGCTGAAATCGAATGGAGTTTTGATATCAACTTAAACAGACAGCATGCTTTCCTATACTTCAGAATTTCATTTCAAACTTCTTGTGGAAAACTCTGAGCAGGGGCCATGGAAATTCGTTAGTAGTCTCTATTGAACCTCCTACGGAAGTTGAGACGGCCCCGCTCCTCCTGCAAACGAAATTATTTACAGAATTGTTGGAGATGGCAGTTTGCGCTATATTTATCACTATATTAATAGGCTTAGAAGTAGTTAAAGAGAAAGAGGTAGGTAAAACACTTTCATTGTTAATTAAGTAATTTAATCCATACACAAATAGAAAATTATGAATGATTATTATGAAATTATGAGTGATGCATGAAAATATGAATTATATAGGGTGATTTATTTAAAACACTAGGCATAACATTTAGTTTGCTTTTTACTTTAGAATGCTGACACCAAAGTCTTTTGTCATTGGGAAGTCAGATGTGTAGCAGATTTGGCGTTATTCAGGGAAAGAACATTATTCTTGCTACATTGACAGCCGCTACAATATGCAACGAGCAACCCCAAATAGAGTCGAATATTCTAATTTTTGTCTTCTTCGAACAAAATGAAAAGGCTTTCATAAATCTTATTACCTACAGATTTTTCATAACCGATACCTTCTTTCCTGGACCAGACAGCGATGGTCTCCTGTACTCTTTACAGACGAATTCAGATTCACACTGGAGAGCAATTCAGGACGTCTTCTGATCTAGAGGGAACAAAGCACCAGATACCATCAATACAACATTGTTGAAAGATACAGTTACTGAGGTGGTGGAATAATGACTTGAGCAAGTTTCTCACTAGGTGGTCACACTGGCCTGCATGTGCTCCAGGGAGGAACTGTGACTGGTTTGAGATATTGGGATGAGATCCTTGATCCATATGTCCGCCCATATGCCGGTGCAATTGGCAAATTTTTCATTCTGATGGATTATAATTCACGACCTCCCCGAGCTGTAGTTGTTGAGGAATATCTTGAGGGTCTTGGTTTGGAGCGAATGGAATAACCAGCTCGATCTCCACACCTGAATCCGATAGCGCATCTTTGGGACTATCTTGGTATACAGGTTGCTGCTTTAAGTCCACCTCCAAGGTATTTAGGAGAGCTGGAACAAAGCTTACTCAGTGTCTGGTCTTTGCTTTCCATTTCGGTACCCGACAACTTAATTGACAGCATGGAAAGTCGATGCCACCAATGCATTCAAGCTAGGGGTGGGCATATCCCTTATTAAAATTAATTTTTGTTATGTTTCTACGAAATCTTACCACATAAAACTGTGATTATTATTTTTTCCAATAATGGACTTTTCCAGTGAGATTGCTTTTTTTTTTTTGTTGTAAATCCTTTTTGCGTTTTTCTTATGTAAACTTCTTTTTGCAGTCAATATATAACTGTTTTGTACACATGTCATCCAAATTTGGTGTTTCTACATTCATTCATTTGCAAATTAGGCGCAAAAACCGGTTGTTCCTTAACTTTTGGAGTTCAGTATACATAGTCTGGAAATTCCTTTGTAGCCTTTAAGTTAAGAAATTGAACTGCAAGATACCATCCCTGTGTTACAAATGGATGCCTGCAACTAGTCTTTGTAGTACGTCCTGACTAAAGCCGAATCTATTACAAATCTGAAAGAAATACTGTAGTCATAAACTTTGTACTGACTGCAGAAAAGTAAATCAAAATCGTCAAATAAAGCCAAAACGAAAATTTGTCAATGCCAGGTAGGGAAATGATAAATCCAAAAGTCTGAAACTCCTTTGTGGCACTCTAAATTAAAAACGTGAACAGCAAGATGCCATCCCTGTGGCACAAATGAATGCCTGTAGCAAGTTCCTGTAGTACGTCTTGAATAAAGCCAAATCTATTGCATATTTACCGTCTTTCCTGTTGTCAAAATGCTTAACATTCAAATAGAATAACATCGTACAGTTATGAGGTAAAAATCTGGGCAAGAATCTCGAGGTAGAGAAGTGATATTATTTTAAAAGTGAAGAAATGCCCCTAGTCAATAGTGACATTAGTGGTTTTTAGTTGACTATTGTGTTAATATCACATTAGTTAATTAAAAGAGTAAATTAAAATTTTGGTATTGTGAATTTAGTGTTATCGAATAGATTAATTATGTGAGTGTCAAATTGATTCTGTGCATATGAGGGAAGTCTTGATAACATGGTTTTAAAATATATATGTAATATTATTTAAAAAAAAATTAAAATTTGCCTATTTTGTGGTATAAAATAATTTTCTGCTACTTTTAATGTCTTTAATGATTTTTTTTCCCATCATGACATAACAATATTTGTTTACTATTTTATTTACTCAATTTTTACATGCTTTAAATTGAACATATTTAATGCCAGATATTTGAAATGCATTTTTAAATATTTTTGAAATTTATTTATTTCTAACAAATTTCCTTATTCCACAAAATGTTTTAAATTTTGCAGTTATTCAAAATTGAAAAGTTGAAAAGGAATTGTGGTAATTCATAATTCGATGAATAAATGACTTACAGATTTAATTAAATAATTTAGTGTAATTAAATCTTCAACGAAAAATAAACAAAATAAATATTTGAGTCATAAATATTATTATGGAAATTTCATGACCATATGATGGTTTATGATTAAAAAAAGGAAAGAATAAAGTAAATAAGTTCTCTATTATTTTATTAGTTATTAATTTTGTCTAATTTTTATAGGCAGCTTCTCGTTTATAAACGAAGTTAAAATTTTCCTCTTACATCTGGTGCCATCTATTGGTAGATACACTCCCCTTAAATCTAAAATACTAAAATTAATTAATTAAATTTAATTAATGAATTAATATTTGAAAAAAAAAAACTGTATTAGCATCCTGTGTCATCCACTACAAGTTGTATGTATGTATTTGAACTTGAGTGGATGAATAAAAAGTATTTTATGAACGATATGGGGAGAGTGTGAGATATATATAGGGAGAGTGTGAACTAATAGTAGGAATTGAAAAACATTTATGAAATGAAATAAATTGAAAATTATAACAGTTTTACTTTTCAAAAATTGAATTGCATGTGCTTTGGTTTTAGAATTCCTCTCATTTATATGTATTACGAATGTATAAATAGAATAAATATATATATATTATTGATATGTATCACGAATGTATAAAATGCCTTAATCATATACAAGGTTAGCAAGAAATAAGTGTCTCACTTCAGAGGGATCTAGAATGCCAAGTGAGATTAAATTTGAACTACTTATAATTTAAATGATGCATTTGACAAGTTTTAAATACACTGACGGAAAAAAAAATCACAATACCTAGAAAGACTTATGTTAGATGAAACGAAATTTGGCAGGTGTGTTTATACATCTGATACATCGATTCAATTTTCGTGGCGCCTTTCGCATAAGTGTAGCGCTAGTAGCGCCACTCGGAACATGCATATCAGGTTGGCTTTAAATACGTGCTGTAAATGTTCGTGAGCGTTATTGAGCTTTGAAATTTGACGTATTGAATTGATGTAAGCCAAGATGCCTTTAAGAAGACGAAGAAGCCATTATCAACAGCTCACCGATTTTGAACGAGGGCGTATAATAGGGCTACGAGAAGGCGGATTTTCTTCCCTCGATATTGCAGAAAGACTTGTCCGGAATGTGTCCACTGTGCATGATTGTTGGTAGCAGTGGTCAAGGGATGGTACTACCTCAAGAAGCCCGGGTTCCGGGCGGCCATGTGACATAACTGAAAAGACCACCGTATTCGGCATACAGCTGTGACGCATCGTACTGCATCTGCGGCAGAAATTCGAGGTGCAGTTGGTACCACAGTGATACAACGGACTGTTAGAAATCGATTACTTATAGGACAGCTCCGAGCCAGGTGCCCTGTAGCGTGTTTTCCATTGACTCCAAGCCATTGCCGTTTGCGATACCAGTGGTGTCAAGACAGAGCTCATTGGAAGACGGTGAATTAAAAAATTCACCGATAGTTGGTACTGTAATAAACCGCAGTTAATATGCTTTATAAATGTTGCGTAATGTAAAAAAATAATGTAATATATACATATTTTTTTTTCCAGAACAAAATTATTTGGCTGATTTCTAGAACAAGAAATAACTACATCTCATACTGGGCATCTACTTTTATTGGACATCTGGGATTATGCCTTTTTCACTAACAATTGGTAGTTTGGTAATATCTTTTCTGCACTCGGATGAATTGCCGCCACTGTGGATTTGGCTGACTTATATTTTATGCCTACCTGGTTGCATTCTGATGATTTATATGATTGGACAATTCTTCCAGACCCACAAAAGCGCTGATGTATTAATGACAACCTTTGTAATTTTTGTAAGTATTATTTTTAATTCAAAGACTTTAATAAAACTGGTACATAAAAAACTAGGATAGGTTATGTATTGTTAAATGAACGAACCAGTGTCAGTGGTAAAATTTTAACCACGTAAAAAATAAATATAATACGAATGTTGGAATATACGTTTCTAGATCTTTATTCACATAAAACCTCTACTAATATTGTACTTGCCAAAGGCTGCTTTTAAGGTGACGTTTAGCGAGAATTGGGGCACCACGACATCATCGTCTCCTTTTCTGTGGATTCCATGGCTGCAATTAAAACCGTGACAACTCAAAGTCACTGTGAATGTGAGATTTCTAGAAACTGCATAGTAAAGACAGTTAGGCTGTTGAACACCGGGAAATTCAGGGCCGGAATGGCCAAGTGGATAGCGCTCTGGTGCTCGGTACCACAGGTTTCGGATTCGAGTCCCAGTTGTGCCATAGATGTTTGTCGGGGTTCGGAATCCACTTTAAACCGTAGGTCCCGGTCTAACAGGATTGTAGAGAGTTGCGGGGGTATTGTGACTCCACGTCCGTAGCTTATCTTCAAGCTGCACGCACATCTTGGATGGTGCTAAGTGAGTAACGTCGGTGCAGCGCTTGCCTTAAGTCATCAAAGACAACTGTCTAAGTATTTACCAGTTGCATTAGAACAAAAAAAAACCGAGAAATTCATTGTTCTGCAGTGGATTCCAAGCCATTGTGGGATATATGGAAATGAGCAGGCTGATATGTTGGCCAAGAATGGATCCCAACTCTATCCTCCTTCACCATTGCGTCATAAGAGGGGATATATATCTTTCTCTATTATATCCAACCGTTTCAACCTGTATATAGAGAGAAGGCTTCTGAGAAAAGTGGAATTCCTTATTGAATATGCCAACAAGAATTGCGTAGAGCGGTCGGCGTGGTCTGCTTTAGACTTATCACTAGCCGTGACTACTTACAGAATCACCTGTATAGAACAGGACTGGCTGCTACAGATATTTGCTCCATTTGAGACTAAGGCATACCCATGACTGAAGAACACCTCATCATATGCCCTACTGTTCTTAACTGTTTCACTTTTTGTGTTACTGTCAGTGCCTTCAGTGATTGTTTTTATAGTTCTTTACTGTATGAGCTGTTACTCGATTAATGATAGAGAGGTCGGAGACGGGCATGGAATAAAAAAGAAATCATTATTTAGCCTCGAAAATTATATTATTATGAATCTATTAAATCTAATACCAATATTTTCCTATGTACTAAAAATAATTTTTTTCATTTCATAGATAAAGAAACATTTAGGGCGAATTTCTCAATATCAATTTATAGAGCTTTTATTGACAGTTTCAAAATAGTACCAACTTTTTAATAGAATGCCAAAATTTTCGAAATGGTTATCTCACAGGGCGATTTTATGTTAATTTTTTAGATTGTTAAGTAATAGTAGGAAACTGTATGTATTATTAGATTCTTGCAATATTCCAACAATAGATTAGCGCAAATATTACCCTATCACCTTTTTGCAATCCTCAAATATCCAGCTACGCCTATACCTTACATCATAGATAAATTATTATCACATTCATTTATAATCAACATTTGCATTCAATATTAACAATTTCTAATTCAATGCCAAAGGAATTTAAATTAAATTTATTACATTACATTTTACAATTTACATTGCTTTTTTACAGGGAACAGTGGCAGTATTTGCAGGTTTTGTCATAGGTACAGTAAGAAAAGTCCCTGGAATTTCAGTTCTGAACCTGGTGGCTTGCTTTCTTTTGCCCCTTTTATGCTCCATATGGAATGATGATTGCTATTTTCAAAGTAAGTATCACTTTCTTTTTAAATTTACAATAGAAGTAAGCAAGACTCTTTTTTTTTTAAATGTAATTTACTTAAGCGTCTGTATTTAGTATTTTAAATGATTCTAACATTATTCATATTTCTATTATATTTTTATTTAATTTAGTTTGCTATAATGCAGTAAATAAGATTATGTTCTTTCTTGTTTGCAAGTCAGATATTCTTATTTAAATCTTTTGTGTAATGTTATCAACTGAAAACGTATTTTTAGAAGAGATTTTTTCAATGAAATGTTACTAAAGATTTTTATTTTTCATTACCATCTTCTGTGTGATGAAAATTTCAAGTCATATTGTTTTTTTTTTTTTTTTCTTTGTTCTTGTTTTACAAAACTAAGAGTGTCCATCTATTCAATACAATAAATATATTTAAAAGTAATTAAATTTGTTTTTACAAAAATGCTTTTAAATATTTTTTGTTTGAAAAGGCTTTTTTTAATAACATTGTTATAGTGAGTAACATTGTCTTTCCATATTTACTTTTAAATAAACTGCAGTTATAATAAAGCCCTTGAAATTAAACCAGTAAAAATATTAAATTATTATCAACTGTAATATTCAAAATTTTATGGCAAATGATTTATAATTTTCAATTTTAGGATAAAATCCATAAACATTTCAGCAACTAAAGAACTGTTTTAATATATCTAAGATTTGGTTTGGTTTAGTTTGTCGCTTTACGGTCATTTTTTGCATACTTTAGGCTGATTAGACAGGGACCTACAATTAATGTGGATTCTAAACCCCTCGCAAACATCCATGCATCTGCCAGGATTTTGATAGAAAATAATAAAATAATAATAAACTAATTAATAAAATAAATAAATTAATAATCCATAAAATAAATAATAATAAAGCAATCAGCATTTTTCCGTAATTTTCAGTTACATTGCACAAAAACAAATTCTTTAGGGTATTAAAAAATGGAGTTGACCTTATTATTTTTTTAATTTTTCTCTGAATTTTTTAATATTTCAATTATTGTTTTTTTTTTTTTTTTTTTTTTTTTTTTTTTTGCAAATATTAAACGATGAACAACCTGGCGATTTTTCTATAATAATTCCAATTTTTATTTAATTTAAAAATAAATATTTAATAATTTTGGCATCACATTCAATAAAACCAATAATGAACTTAGAGGAAAATCGTGAATTTCTAAAAACACACATACTGATAATATCTTGTGTTATATCTAGATAGATTTATATTTTTGTTTCTAACTTTATAAAGTAAAAAAATCCCATTTGTTTTTTCTATTACAGGATTTTAGACTGGAAATTTCAGATTCAATTAATATGCTGTGGGTTTCTTTCCTCATCCTAGTAAGTATCGGACATATTTATCTAACTATAGTACTTCAGATAAATTATAATTAACTATAAAAACTACACTGATACCCATAAAAATTGGCCTACCAAGAAGGTTTTTTCGGACCGCTTTGAAACCTGACATGAATTTTTGTTGGAAGAATATATTAAAATGATTAAAATTGCAACCTGATCGCGTATTATTTGAGGGCAGATATGACATGAGTTCACCCTAGCCGATAGATAGCCATTACGAGATACTCTAAATTGTAATCCCGAGATACTCTAAATAGTCCTTATGTGCAACTCTAAATAGTGCTTATGAGATACTCTAAATCAGGAGTCTCCAAACTACGGCCCGCGGGCCAAATCCGGCCCGCCAGTGTCATCAATCCGGCCCGCGACAGCGAATAGCTTATTGCTGCTGTAAGAAGTTGGATAAAAAAAACACAGAATGATAATAACACGGTTTTATTGACTTGCTAGGTAAAGCTTTTGATGGCAAGCATAATACGCAGAAAATTTAACTTAAGCATAACAACCAACACATAATTGAAATGAACCCCACTAACATTATAAACTAGTGAACATCCCGCGATTACCCTCGGTAGTTATGTTGGGGTAAAAAGTATCGCATATATATGCACATCGTTGTTTGGAATATATATATCCAGAATCAAACATATGATTTTTATCCTGAAAATCCCTCAGGAACGGAAAAGCTAAATTAACTGAGGGGTATCCACTTGCAAAAGAATATTAATAAGATCTATGTGATTGTGATTTTTCACTGACAACAGTTTGTAGTTAGCAAGCGTATGCTCGCTCAGAGCGCGTACTCGGCGACTAGTCTAGAATTATAGATAATGGTAGAAAAATTAAATCGGTTTTGGCCCTCGTTACTACTGGAGTAAACAGTATGGCCCTAAGGCTGAAAAGTTTGGAGACCCCTGCTCTAAATAGTCATCACGAGATACTCTAAATAGTCATTATGAGATACTCTAAATAGTCATCACGAGATACTCTAAATAGTCATTATAAGATAATCTGTGTACAATTTATATGAGACAGAGAGATGCTTTATCATCAGAGATTTCCTTCCCGCAATACAATTTGTATGAACCCTTTTGTCTGTCTTTACCATTTTATCCACCCTATCCAATAAATAGTCATCATGATATAAATAACGTATAAAATAATAAATTAATACATAGTGCTACATGAAATACATACACACACACACACACACACACACATATATATATATATAATTTTTTATGTTTTGTTGATTGCAGAAAAATAATATTTTTATGAATATATGATAAAAATTTTTATGTTTTGTTGATTGCAAAAAATTAATATTTTTATGAATATATGGTAAAAACCTTTAAAAAACACTTTTCAAAACACTAAAAATTTAATATATGTAATATTACAAATACCATTAGTAAAACACTTAAAAAACATATGTTTTGAAAAAGTTAAAAATGGTATTTGTAAAATGTATGTTATTCAATATGCAAATAATTATAAATTTATAAAAAAGATATATATAGTTGTATGTAATGTAATAAATTATTAAAATTACTGGGCATCATAAAAATATGCATTCAAAATTAAAATAGGTAAAATAAAAATATTTTTTAGTTAAATTGTAATTCACTAAATTTATTAAATTTCTGTACAAATTTTGTTGTTGTTTGTATTACGTTGATACGTTAATTAACTGTATGCAATGTATTAACAAACATGTGAAAAGTAATAGAATTCGATGTACTAATTAACTTTAATTGAAATAGAGAATTACAGCTGCTATTATTTCGTAAATCTTGAGATGTTTGCTCATACACAACATGAAATCTGGTATCGTTTCGATACTATACAAACTACCCATTGATCTCACATTGAAATTTATAAGCCTCCGAACTTACGTTGCAAGCTAGTTAAAGCATCATAATTCATAATTTAATTCTTGTACACCTTATATTGTAGAGTACCTTGGTGGATAGTGCGTTGTGTTTTTGAGCTGAAGATGCTTTGTTCAAAACCTAATAAGCGAAGAACGTGTAAATGAAGTAGAGAAGGGCATGGTAAATCCATAGACTAGAAGGAGTCTTTGATGGACTCAAGATTGAGGTTGAGAATCACCCATGTTGGGGTGCTGATTCCGAATTGTGACAGCATATTTTAGATGTAATATAACAGACTCCACCTATTTGGCACTAAACTTGTTATACATCCACAGTACTGGTAACCAATGATAGGTTAAAATGATCGGTGTTCCAAAACAATATAAATTGTACTTTGAATAATTGTTTTTTGATAAAAAAAAAAAAAGGGACACCTTTAACTTCTCTGTTATTTTTAATAATATATTCGTAACTCGTTTTGGATTATTTAAAAACCTTTTTAAATCCTTTTCATTACAATTTTCAAACAAAAATAATAGTTTTGAATTTAAATAATATTTACAGGTACCTTTAAGTGCTGTTTTTTATGGTTTCCTCATACTCAATCTGGAAGATGGAAAATATATTTCCTTAAGAAGAAGATTCAACCTCTTAAGCAAGAATCTCAAGACAAGGAAAAGGATGCTGAGGTTAGGGAAACTATCTAATTAAAACTAACAAAGGCATACATTTTAAATTTTATTGTGAAAGAAAATTTGTAATATAATTTTTTTTTTTCCAAAAACTTTTGTTTTCTTAATTGTTATTAACCTACGGGTTTTTTTTTTTTGTACCGAGAAAAACATTATTAATGAAATTAAAACATCTTTTAAATCTATCTTCGCATTCATAAGAGGGATGAGAATGTTTATTTTAAATGTTTTAAAGACGTATTAAATTATATACAAGTACAAACTATATCAGTGGCGAGGCCCGTGAGGTAAATGAAAACTGCATTTTAAAGTATATAAAGTATTAAAAGAGCAACGCCGTAACAGTTAAGTATAAAAAAAAAATTTAATTTAATTTAATTCACACAACGACATATTCTACACAAAATCTTATGTGCTATGTCAAGTATGCCTGCATATGAAAATATCGGTAAGACAAAGAAAATATAAAATAAATATATAAAAATTTTAATAAGAAGAATGAAATATAATCAATAAAAAATATAAAATTTGAAGATCTTTGGTAAAATCTTTGAAATTTTGCTTAGAATTTGTTTAAGAATCTCGAATGTGAATAATAATACTTCACGAATTTTATGATAGAGTACAAAATTCACAGCGGTATATGTTGTACCAAAAATATAGGGTAAATCACTTTCATATTAATTTATGGCCTTGCCAATTATAAATATAATCCTTAGTCAACTCAGGCTTATATAGGTTGTTTACATGTCATCATAGTTTTCATTAGAACATTTTTCAATTTTAAAAGCATTTTGATGTCATAATAATGTAATAAACATTTAAATCAGTTAAGATAATGAAAATTGGAGAAAATAAGAGTATAAGAACCAAAAAAATAAATGGAATATTCTAAGAAAATAAAACGAATAAAGACAAAATAAACAGGAATAATCTAATGATATTAAAAAATGTTGGAAAATTTGTAACAAATTTTAGATTATCCACATGAAAATGCAACTATGTTTTTTTAAATTTCACAGTTTATGGTCGTTATAGATATGAAATATCTTGTACAGTATAACCTAATCATTAATTAGGCTTCCGACGATTTTAATTACCGGGCTAATTATTCCCGTCTATTCTCAAATTTCTAATCTAGGCACACATTTCACAAGCTCTACTTTATTCACAGATAACCATTTAAAAAGAATTTTTGATTATTTAAGGAATTCTAAAGCAGAAAATTCTTAAAAGGCAGGAAAAAATATGTTATTGTGACTAATAAAAATAACAAGTTAAGTTAAAAATTATAAAAATCATTCAGCTTGTGTCCTCCAGCCTGAGTAGTCTACTCATGGAAGGAGGGAAAGGGGGCAGCTTCTGTTATGATGGAGCTTCCAGTAGGTAGAAGTCCAATTTGTTTCCGCGTCATTTAAGAAGGAGGACGGTACCTTCCGGGGGAACTTTTAATGGGAGTTACTCTGTATTTGCGTATCATATCGTAGAAAACCCTGAAAATTCCCACCAAGTAGTTCGACTCACGAGACAAGATGCGAAACATCACAAATGCCATCGAGATTCCTCGTTTTTTGAAATAACGTCTACAATAAAGCCGCCAGTGAATGGAAACCCAGCCCTACCGCTCACTAGTGGCGCACGTTACCAACTGAGTCAGGCGTCGGGCAGGAGAAAAAAATTGCTTTATCGCTTTACATATATTACGTATGAAAATATTAAGACGTATCGCTTTACAAATTACACTTCCTAACATTTATAACTTTTCATAATCGAAAGCTATAGAAAATTTTAAAAATTTGATTTGCTAAAAATATCTTAGAATTTACATAAAAGGAAAAATAAATAAATAAATAAAAAAAAGGTGATTTATTAATTTTTATTTTATAGTATCTTGTTATTTTTATTTTATCTTATATATATCTTATTAATATGTTTCATTTTAAGAAGTTTTTCTTTGATAATTTGAAGAAATTTAAAATAATGGACATTTCAATGATGTTTCAACAAAATTTTTGCCATTATATGGGATGACCCCTTTTTGTTAATGTATGGAAATAACATCATTTGATCAATGGATTTATTTCACAGCCAACCGTAGTTTTAAAATCTGTGAAGAAGGTGTATGGTGGTCCCTGTTGCAGTCGAAAGAAATTAAATAATACAGCGATTAAAAAATCTGACCATGAGCTTCAACAAAGGAGAAATCTTTGCCCTCATGGGAAGCAATGGAGCTGGAAAGAGTACGCTAATGAAACTTTTATCGCAGAATATTGCAATGACTTCTGGTGAGGTGAGTTTTTCAATTTTCAATTCATTTTTATTCTTTTTTCTTTTCAATTCTTTCTATTAGTTCACACTCAATCTCCCTACATATATCTTGTTCAAATTTTCAATCGTTCATAAACTTAAAAAATGAATGAAAATTGTTTATAAAGGACTTTCTGCAATATAGTGGGAAAAAAAGTAGGGATTGTCTTTAAAAATTTTTTTTTTTATGTTACTTGTTTTTAATATCATATGTAAACAATATGTGTCCTGTTATGAGTTTCTTGTTGTTTGCAATAATGATGATGATAACATAAATTTCGAATTAAAGCAAATTAATATTGAATTTTTTTATCTAGTTTCAAATTTTAATTTTTTTGAGTTTCTCATACCTTTTTAATTTTAGTTTAGTTTCCCTTTTTTACTATTATGTGAACGTGATGTATTGTTATGAATCCGGTAATGTTCATAAAAATGCGTGTTTGCCAGATTTAGATATATGGTCACAACAAAATCAATAACTACAGTTCACATGTGTCATAATTGAATCTGTGCTGTTGATACTCTTCCATGGCCATCAAGATGGCCAAACCTTCCGCCAATTAAATAAATTTGTTAGATTACATGCTACAAGATTCTGCCAAACGAAAATGACATGTCTATGCCAAAGATTGGGAACTAATGGCCAAGTGGCTAGCATTCTGGTGCTCGGTACCACACGTTTCGGGATCGAATCATGGCGGTGCCAGGGATGTTTGTAGTAATTCGGAATCCACTTAAAGCCGTAGGTCCCGGTCTCATACGACCGTAGAGCGTCACAGAGCCAAATCAGACTTCTTCTCCCCACATCATTCCCAAACTATAAAGGGGCAACTCAGCTCTAGACACAGTGATGTGGTGTAGTGAACATTTGAGAAATGCTTGAAAACAATGATGGAGCAGCGATTGAGGATTCTTGGGAAACAACGATGGAGAAACGATTGAGGAATTCTTGAGAAACAACGATGGAAAAACAATTGAATAATTCTTGGAAAAATGTGTAGCAGGTCAGAATAGGAAAGGTTTTTTACATTCTTAATACAAATGTATACACACCTATATCACTGTCAGGGAATGTTTCGCCAATTACTAATTTGAACATCTAATATGCCAACTTTAGCCACTGATGTGTATATACCCCAAAACAAATGTCCCATATTTTCAACAAATCAATAACTGCCTATGGATTTTAAGCATATTTAATTTTATTATAAATTGACATTTCCTTTATAATTCCCTCTTTTACATGAGTCATGGGCATATGTATATATACACATGGTCACTAATAGTAAGAGAATTGAAAGTCTTTGAAATAAAAGTGCTACTAGCTATTTTTAGTGGTATCAATGACAGTGGAAGTTAGCGAAGAAGATACAATTTTGAACTTTACAAACTTTTAGAGATATTGACATTCTAAAATCTGTTAAACTGACAGAGAATGAGATGGGCCGGTCATCTCATGAGAATGGAAAGTGATAGAGCTGCTTTGAAAAGTTTCAATGCAATCTCTTTTCGACAACGGCCAAGGGAACGACCGAAAAAGAGATGGATCGACTGTTTAGACTCTTTTAATGTTATTGAGATCAAAAACTAGAGGTCCACGGCCAAGGGGAGAACAGCCTGTCTGGATCTTTTAAAGAAGGCCAATGCCCATAACGGGCTGTAGAGCCAATTATGGTGATGATATATATATAATTGAAAGAAAAGTTTTTGCAATTTTTCTGTTTCTCATTGTTTGTTTTGCTATTAGAGATAAATAAATGGCACTTTCAAATATTTTTATTCAGATATATGACTTTCAAATGTAGTTTGCATTTCCCTTTTACTCTAAAAATTTTTCAAAAAAATATTTTAATTAAACTGTAATTTGTATCAAGTTTTGTTATATGTTTAATTATTTGTTTTTTAAGTAGGCATTTAATTTTTTTGCTTAATATTTATGCAAATTAATCTTATATTATATTTTTTAGTATTATTAATTTAATATTGATTCCCTCAATTTCAATATTTTAAAAAAATTAACATAATTATACATTCAAGGTTATTTTAGAATTTAATCTATGGTGAAATAGTTAAACAAATTTTAAAAAAAAGTTTTCTTATCGAGTCCCATTTTTAAGAAATGGCTATTTTAAAAACTATCAATATCATTAATTTAATAATAACGCACATCAATAGTATTTTAAACAATATTTTAAAAAAAATATACGAAATAAATAATTTAAAGAACGATTTTTTAAAAAAATATACGAAATAAATAAATAATTTAAAGAATAATCTTTTAAAAAAAAAAAATTTTTTAAAAAAAGAACGATTGTTTAAAAAAATACGAAATAAATAAATAATTTAAAAAACGATTGTTTAAAAAAAAAAACGATTTTCACATGAAAAAATATTTTTTTTTTATTATAATAATTTAAAAATATTTGCTTAAGACAGATAAAAAAAAATGATTTGAAATAAAAATGTATTCGAAGATTTTAACTGAATTAAATCAGTTTTAAGATCTAATATAATTAATAAAAATAGATATAATAATTTTTTATAATTTTTTTATAGTTTTGAGGTGAAGAAATGATTAATTTTGAAATAAATTAATTAATTAAAAAGTTATGTATTTACATTAGAGAAATAAATATAATTATCTTAATTAAAAGGCCATTTGTTTTGATAGATATTCATTCTGGACAAATGCCAAGATTCTATTAGTTATTGTGACGAAGAAAATATTATTTGGCCTAATTTAACCATCGAAGAGCATTTATATTTATTTGCAATTTTAAATGGAATTCTCCCAGCCTCTGCCAAGCGTATTGTTGAAAGGTAAGCACATATTTATTTTATGGTGTTTATAATTTGCGTCAATATTTATTTTATGGTTTGTTAAGATGTTGTTGTCATGGTTACAAAAAAAAAAAAATAAGATAAGAATAAAGGAGAAACTGAGACAGGACTAAAATAAGATTAGTGAACAAAAGAGGATGTCCTTGCAATATGATTAGTTATCCTCTATGCTTTCTGCTAAAAAGGCGTTCTCCTACATCTTATTTTTCATCTTAAGGAATTTAAAGAAAGGCGAAGTATAATAATAAAAGAAAGAGAATAACATCATCAATTATTGGTTAATTGTTAATATAATGAAATTTACTTTTAGCATCAAATAAGTAATTTTCTATAGACTTATATCGTGATATAGGGCCTGAATGGCCGAGTGGCCAGCGCTCTGGTTGCGCCACAGGTTTAGAGTTTGAGTCCCGGCAGTGCCATGGATGTTTGTAGTGGTTCGGAATCTACTTTCAACTGTAGGTCCCGGTCTGACATGATCGTAGAGCTTTGCGGGGGTATTGCTACTCCGCGTCCGTAGCTTGTCTTCAAGCTACACGCCCTCCTGGGTAGTGCTAAGTGAATAACGTCGGTGCAGCGCTTGCCTGAAGGCATCCAAGACAACTGTCTAAGTGTTTGCCAGCTACATTAGAACAAAAGAAATATCTGACGATATATTTTCTACATTTATAGATTCTATTAATACACAAAGAAACAAATGATGCCATTTTGTGTTATAGAAAAGCAAAGAAAAGGAAGAAAAGTAATCAAATCTCTTGTCATGCGTATTGTTTCTCTATTGAAAATTAAATAATATTTATTGGGAAATGATTAAATGACAATCATCTTATCGCACTATTCTAATCAAATCCATAGACATAGTATTAAATCAAAGCTTTAATTGTATTAGTAGAAAAAGGTTTTAATTTAGTTAAAAGAAAAATCCTGTTATAACTTGCGAAATATGAATCTTAAAAATAATCTGAATTAAAATAAAAACAATTCAAATTTTTGATCATATAAATCTCTTTAAAGTCAGAAAAATTTTAAGTTAAAATATTATCAGTTTTCTTATTATTACTCTGAATATCTAAAGTATAATTTAATACGAATATTTGCTTTTTAATTCTATCGTAAGAATGTCGTAGCTCCCAAATTTTGTTTTTTTCTGTTTATTGTCTTATCTGGGTTAATAAAGATAGATTGTAGATAGGTAAGTGTAGAGTTTTAGTAAAATCTTGCTACAGATAAGAAGACACTTTACCTTTAAGTAGTACGAGGCTTATCAACACAAATACAATGATAAAGCGAAAAACCAAAATTTAGATGTTACTCAATTTACTTCTGCGATACAGAATTAAATTAAGAAGCGTATTTTTGCAACTATAGTCTTAAAAAAAAATAAAATAATTAATTATGATTCATAAGTTAAAAAAACTCTTATTTACAAACACAGATGAGACTAAGTTTTCAAATATTATTCAAAGAGTTTTTCATGTAAAAAAATATAATATTTTTATTCCCTAAGTTCATATCTTGAATTTAACTTCGTATCTCGATGTCAAAACAGCATGCATATATCTTTCCATCTGAAGTGCTTCTTAATGTAGATGTACTACTGTGTCCAAAAGTAAGACCAATTTTCAATTTAAAATTCCCGGGCATATGGTATTTCAATTTTTTTTTCTTTTAGGTTGTTGGTACTGTCCTTGATATCTGTGTGAAATTTGACGTCAAAATATTCATTTGTGTTTGAGTTATGCTTGGCTTTGTGAGACACTAAAACTGATTCCGGCGATTTTTGAAATGTCTCTTCAATCGACTCAAAACGGTGTCTCCGGAATGGTCTTTTGAGTTTAGGGAATAACCACAAGTAGCACGAGGCTAAATTAGGTGAATACGTAGTTGTGGAACGATATGGGCCTTCATTTTTGGCGAAAGAGTCCCGAACAATCAATGCATTGTGAGTTGGCGAATTCGATGTTTTCGATCCAATCGAGATTTGCCGCGTTTGAGGCTCAAAACATCTCTTTTAAAATCGAATTTTGAAATTCCAACATCATCAGTAAGGTCTCTAATTGTAAATCAATGGTTTGCAAACACCAAATCTTTAATATTTTGGACGTGAGCTTCGTCGATTGAGGTTGGTGGTCGACCAGAGGGCTCTTCGTCTTCAACGCGTTCTCTGCCTTCTTTGAACTGTTTATACCTCTTCTAAACATTTCTTTCCGATATAGGAATGCTCACCGAATACCATCTGCAACAATCTATATGTTTCAGCAAACATATTTTAACAAAAGTCCTTAGCTCAATAAATTCAGACATTTCATAAAACGCCGGAATCAGTTTTAGTATCTCACAAACCAAGCTTAACACAAACACTAATGAATATTTTAACGTAAGATTTCACACAGATGTCCAGGACAGTACCAACAACCTAAAAAAAATTGAAATACCATATACCCGGGAAATTTAAATTGAAAATTGGTCTTACTTTTGTGGAGACAGTAGTGTATGTATTTACAAAGGTAATTTTTTCAAAAAATGCCTTTTAATAAGGAAAATATATTTTTTTCTTATTCTTTTATAATCAATTAAAATTAAAAATCAATTTTCTCATTTCATCGAAATTTCTATTTCATTTTTTAGTCTAATAAAAGAATTAGACATAGAAGGTGGAGCTAAACTGAAAGCAAAGTTTCTATCCGGAGGATACAAAAGAAAGGTAAAATAATTTTTTTTCCCTTTCCATCAACTTTTATATATTTAAATAACTTTAAACTTAACTGCATTGAATTTTTCAGACAGTGAAAGTTCTAAATAACGAAAAGTTCAAGTTAAATCTTTTATCATATTGTTTGCATAATTTCTGTAATTGCACATTAATTTACATTAAATGGATATGAATTGAAAATAAAAACTATCAGAATCGAAAATCAGTTTTCATTCAATCTTTTCGGTTCTATTCAAGAACTTAGATCATATAATGTAGAAAAGCTTCCAAATAGGGTGAAGGTCCTGTGAATTAGATAAAAAATGCATTCGTTTTAAAACATGTTTCATATATTTCATGCTTCATATCCCATGTTTCACATATTTTATATTGCATGTTTCATAGCACTATTCAAGAACTTAGATCATATACTGTAGGGAAAGCTTTCAAATAGAGTTGATGTCCAGTGAATTGTATTGAAAATAGAATCGTATTAAACCGTGTTTTATATTCCTTTATTAAAAACTTTGGTGCATCAAGATCGAGTTATCACATAACCTGACAACCAGGAATAAATGTTCCATCATTTCATAGGCGAACACTTCTACTTAGCAATCGTGATATCTTTTCTGCACAGCCGTGCATTTATAATATTCTACGTCGTTTCCTTTTATGGCGACTTGGGATTGCACTTTAGCAGAATAATGCCCAGCCACACCTAGCAATGATTTCTACTGATTGTTCTTTGAATTTGTAGACCACTTTCCTGATTAGTTAGATCACTTTATCTTTTCGGAATAAAACGGGACGATAAGGCGTCTGACAGCATCTCAGTATCTCTCCTTATATAACTCTACAGTTGGGGAAAGTTTGGCAATCAATCTTGCACGTGAATGAGTCGGGCACTATTGAAGTTGTCGATAGTTATATTCGCTTTATCTTTTCGAAATGGAACAAGACGATAAAGCGCCTGGCAGCATCTCCAAATCTCTTCTATCTAACTCTACAATTAGGAAAAGTTCGGCAAAATAAAAATAATAGAAATAGTCAAAACCGTATTGAATTATTCGCATATTTCCTGAATACGATTTCCTCTGAAATTTAATCTTTCTTTTTTTCAACCCTATTTACTGATTTTCGTCATATTTTCACGCTTTTTTATATGCATAAAAATGATATCTATCGATAATTATGTTAGAGTGCATTTATTATATTTGAAAACTATATGCAACTACATTATGGATATTTATTTTAATCTGTATTTAAACATTATTTAAAAACTTTTCAAGATCAATTGATATGCTAAAACGTGGCATAAAAATGAAAAGAGTTTCATTGGTGAATATTATTAGGAAAGGGAGTAAATCTCTAACAACCCATTCATTCAATAATATATATATATTTCTGCATTCGGTACAAGAAGCCCCATGGTAATTTTCTTCGTGTTCAAATATTTTCCAGTTATGTGTCATTTTGAGTCTTCTGGGAAAGTCTCGCATGGTCCTACTGGACGAACCAACGACGGGCATAGACCCAGTTTCGAAGCAACGTCTGTGGAAGAGATTGCACCAGGAATTTTCTAGTGGAGTGGACAGAACTCTAATCCTGACCACGCACTCTTCTAACGAAGCGGAAGTCAATTGTTCCAGAATCGGCCTCTTTATGGACGGGTTTCTTAGGTATTCTTTTGGGTTTCATAAGCTACAGCTTTTTGTTAAATATTCAAAGGTTTAGCTACAGCTTGTTTCTTTTCACGTATTTAATGGTAATAAGTTTAATAGCAGATGCATTAAGTTAGAATATAAAAAGTAACTTTAAAAAAAATAATCCATGGTTTTATTATCATAAAATTTTAGTATTATTTAAAAAAAATTAAAAATTATATTTTATTTGTTGATTTTACCCCTATATTATTAAACTTTGAATTTATTGGGATGTCCCATAAGGCTCTCTTCGTAGCATAATTTTTTAATTCTATATGCAATAGAAATATTAAATAAACTCTTTGAGATTATTTTAATGCCAAGTATATAAACTTAGCTAAACTGAAAGTAAAAAGAATTCACAAACACAATATCATACAAATAATAAACGCACGATTCTTATTCTTACAGAAATATTTAAAACCCAACTTATTCCTGTTGTAAATATGGTTTTATTAATAGTAATAACCTAAAAACAGCAAACTTTCTGTTGTGATAGGTGCGCAGGAACAAGCCAAGAGCTGAAGGACAAATTCAGCAAAGGGTACGAACTGACAGTCAAACTGAGTCACTCGGAAGACGATAAGTTAAACGAGTTCATTGCAACTGAAATCCCAGAAGCAATCAGAAAAGGCCAAAGAGGAACATCATTGCAATATTATATTCCTCGCCAATCTTTCAAGTTGATGTCAGAATTATTTACTTCTGTCTCCAAAAGTAAGTACTACACTAATGTTCAGATGCATACTTAAGATACTACACTAATGTTCAGATATATACTTAAGATACTACATTAATATTCAGATACATACTTAAGATACTACACTAATGTTCAGACACATACTTAAGTACTACACTAATACAGATACTACACTAATATAGAGATAATACACTAATACAGAGATAATACTCAAGATACTACACTAATACAGAGATAATACTCAGATACTTAATTATTAGATACACACTAATGCAGAGATAATACTGAATACACACTTATATCTGAGATAATACTCAGATACGCACTTAAAGCAATGTGCTCAAGTACACACTAATACCAGAGATCATACTCAGATATTATTACAGAATAATAACTCAGAGTACACACTTAAAACAGAGATAATCTCAGATACTCTAAAACAGGGATAACTCAGATACACACTAATACAGAGATAAATACTCATATATACAGACTATTAAAATAGAGATAATACTCAGATGCACACTTAAAACAGAGATACATATTACAGGAATAATACTCAGATACACTTAAAACCGAATAATACTCAGATACGCACTTAAACAGAGATAATACTCAGATACACACACTAATACAGAGATCATACTCAGATACACACTTAAACAGAGATAATACTCAGATACGCACTTAAAACAGAAGATAATACTCAGATACACACTAATGCAGAGATAATACTCAGATACACACTATTACAGAGATAATACTCAGATACACACTTAAAATAGAGATAATACTCAGATACACACTAATACAGAATCATACTCAGATACGCACTTAAAACAGAGATAATACTCAGATACTACACTAATATCGATAATACACTAATACATAGATAATACAGATACTACACTAAACAGAGATAATACTCAGATACTGTATTAATATAGAGATAATACATACAGAGATAATACTCAGATACTTAAAACAGAGATCATACTCAGATACACATAATACAGAGATAATACTCAGATACGCACTTAAAATAGAGATAATACTCAGATACACACTAATACAGAGATCAATACACACTATTACAGAGATAATACTCAGATACTGTATTAAAAACAGATACTACTCAGATACACTATTACAAGAGATAATACTCAGATACACACTTAAACAGAGATAATACTCAGATAATACACTAATACAGAGATCATACAGATACGCACTTAAAACAGAGATAATACTCAGATACACACTTAAAAACAGAGATAATACTCAGATACACACTAATACAGAGATCATACTCAGATACACACTATTACAGAGAAAATAATCAGATACGCACTTAAAACAGAGAAAATACTCAGATACACACTAATACAGATACTCATACTCAGATACGCACTTAAAACAGAGATCATACTCAGATACACACACTAATACAGAGATAACTCAGATGCGTACTTAAAACAGAGATAATACTCAGATACACACTAATACAGAGATCATACTCTAGATACACACTATTACAGAGATAATACTCAGATACACACTAAAACAGAGATAATACTCAGATACACACTTAAAACAGAGATAATAATCAGATACTACACTAATATAGAGATAATACACTAATACATAGATAATACTCAGATACTACACTAATACAGAGATAATACTCACTGTATTAATATAGAGATAATACACTAATACAGAGATAATTATCAGATACTTAAAACAGAGATCATACTTGATACACACTAATACAGAATAATACTCAGATACGCATTAAAACAGAGATATACTCAGATACACACTAATACAGAGATCATACTCACACACTATTACAGAGATAATACTCAGATACGCATTAAACAGAATAATACTCAGATACACACTAATACAGAGATAATACTCAGATACGCACTTAAAACAGAGATAATACTCACACACTAATGCAGAGATAATACTCAGATACACACTTAAACAGAGATAATACTCAGATACACACTAATACAGAGATCATACTCAGATACACACTAATACAGAGATAATACTCAGATACGCACTTAAACAGAGATAATACTCAGATACACACTAATACAGATATCATACACTCAGATACGCACTTAAAACAGAGATCATACTCAGATACACACTAATACAGAGATAATACTCAGATACACACTATACAGAGATAATCAGATACACACTTAAAACAGAGATAATACTCAGATACACACTAATACAGAGATCATACTCAGATACGCACTTAAAACAGAGATAATACTCAGATACACACTAATACAGAGATCATACTCAGATACGCACTTAAAACAGAGATCATACTCAGATACACACTAATACAGAGATAATACTCAGATACGCACTTAAAACAGAGATAATACTCAGATACACACTAATACAGAGATCATACTCAGATACACACTAATACAGAGATCATACTCAGATACGCACTTAAAACAGAGATAATACTCAGATACTACACTAATATCGAGATAATACACTAATACATAGATAATACCAGATACTACACTAATACAGAGATAATACACAGATACTATATTAATATAGATAATACACTAATACAGAGATAATACTCAGATACTTAAAACAGAGATCATACTCAGATACACACTATTACAGAGATATACTCAGATACACACTATTACAGAGATAATACTCAGATACACACTATTACAGAGATAATACTCAGATACGCACTTAAAACAGAGATAATACTCAGATACGCACTTAAAACAGATAATACTCAGATACACACTAATACAGAGATCATACTCAGATACACACTATTACAGAGATAATACTCAGATACGCACTTAAAACAGAGATAATTCTCAGATACACACTAATGCAGAGATAATACTCAGATACACACTATTACAGAGATAATACTCAGATACACACTATTACAGAGATAATACTCAGATACACATTTAAAACAGAGATAATACTCAGATACACACTATTACAGAGATAATACTCAGATACGCACTTAAAACAGAGATAATACTCAGATACACACTAATGCAGAAATCATACTCAGATACACACTAATGCAGATAATACTCAGATACACACTATTACAGAGATAATACTCAGATACACATTTAAAACAGAGATAATAAGATACACACACTAATGCAGATAATACTCAGATACACACTATTATAGAGATAATACTCAGATACGCACTTAAAACAGAGATAATACTCAGATACACACTAATGCAGAAATCATACTCAGATACACACTAATGCAGAGATAATACTCAGATACACACTATTACAGAGATAATACTCAGATACACATTTAAAACAGAGATAATACTCAGATACACACTAATAGAGATCATACTCAGATACACACTAATGCAGAGATCATACTCAGATACACACTATTACAGAGATAATACTCAGATACACACTATTACAGAGATAATACTCAGATACGCACTTAAAATAGAGATATTACTCATATACTACACTAATGTTCAGATACATACTTATACTAAGAATATATGTTAATTTAGTTTTGCATTTAGAATAAAGAATGCAACAGCATTCTTATAACTTAATAATTTCTCATTATTGGCTAATATTTCGATAATGAGGATGAATAAAAAATTATCAAAACAATTATGTATTTTTTTTATTCTTCCATCTTATTTAATATTCTCTAATTTATTTAATAATATTTTATATTATTTTATTTAATAGTATTTAATAATTCAATTTTTTTAATATTATTATTAATTTTGAGGGATTTAATTAATTTATAATATTCAAATGTTACATCAAATTAAGATACATGTTTTATTTTTCAGTTCAAAGCTTTGATGGCGTTGAAGATTGTTTTATTAGAGAATGCTCTTTGGATCAGGTATATGACCTTTCTATTAGCTTGAATTCAACTTTCCCCATTAAAAGTGGTGCATTAAAAACAATTAAGCAGTAATTTACATAGTTGAGTATTGTTTTACCCAGTTTGGTAAAAGTTGTTCTTTGTGCCATAAAATAATATCTACTTACTTTTTCACACAACACTTTCAAAGGACAAACATTTCAAGAACAACAGTTTAAGCCAGTAATAAAAAGAAAAGTTGAAGTTGAGACTTAACGGAAACATATTTGAAATGCTTAAGTCTTCTATTTAGACAAACAAGACTCATATTTTAATTATCAATTACCCCATTACCAATATTTTACTACTTTATTAGATCTTTAAGATTATTAGAACTATTAAGTAAAATAGCCAAGTTTTCTATTTTGGAGCTTAATTTTTACACTTAAGTTGTGTTTTTCTTAAATACTTTAAGCTAAAATGCATTTAATTTTTAACATTTTTAGAAAGAGTATTTCGAAAACATTTCATTTTTAACATTTGCAGAACGAGTATTTCAAAACGTTTCCTTTTTATTTCAAAAACATTTACAGAAAGAGTATTTCAAAAACATTTTGCAAAGCGTATTAATAGTTTTACTGTTACCAAATGTAACAGAAAAAGATATATTTCATGTTTCTGAGTGAATTAATATATTTATTCAATTTCAATTTTTGTTCTGTAAAAAGTATTTATGTATAATACGAATGAATTTCTTTGAAAATTACTATATTATTCTGCATGATTAAAATTTTCCTTGATGCGCAGATCATTCTGGATATTCTTGAAGATACAAATTTCCCATCCTCTCAAGAAACTGATTGTGCGGTATAATTCATACCATTAGCTAGGTGAGTATGCATTAAGATTTATTTAAATGTTAATTAAAATGATTTGTAAGATTTAAACAAACTGTAGTTAAGAATAACAAATTCATGGTGAAAGTCAAAATCGTTACAAAAGAATCTGAACTAATTTTATATTTTATTATTTGTTTTATATCTCACATATAAAAATAGTAAAGACCTGCTAGGAAGACACCCCTTTCTAATGTTACTTTTAGCGGATATAGTTCAACAGAACCCTAGTATTTCGACTCTGGTTATTTTAATATATATATATATATATATATTGCAACCGTGCTTCCTCCTACGCACTGCAAGAGCCCTCCTAACTGTGGTATTCAGGAGAAATAGTCAAAAGACCTCGAAACACTCACCCGAGGGAAGTACAGCGCAACTTGCGCTCCTGTTGAGAAACGTTTAGTTTACTATCTCTCACCCCGAGACAGACGTCCTGGTGACCAAATGCCTAGCGCTCTGGCCTTTGGTGTCACATGCATCAGGTACGAATTCTGGCCGTGGCAGGAATGTTTGTTAGGGGTTCTGAATCCACTTTAAACTGTAGGTACCGGTCTGTTTAGACCTAGTGTGCACAAAATGACCGTAGAGCGACAAACCAAACTAATCACCCCGAGAGGAAATATATTTTAGAGCAACCCTACGTAGTAGTTGGCCTACGGATTCTCACCCGTAGAGGAAGTATATTTCGTGCATCCTGCGCATACCTGAGTGTCAGGTTTTTCGGCTTAGAAGTGGAATCCTACTACGTCTTATATGTCTTTAAATGTGTTACATGTGTGTGATGTCTGTGCGTGTGTAAATAAAGCTATGCGTTCTCCAACCTGCACCTGATGTATCTCAACTCAACCACACCCAGTTACGATCCAGCTGCACAACCAGCAACGCAACAATTTGGCGCCCTTTGTACCTCACCACTACAATATATTTTTTATGCATTTAAATTAACCAACTGCACACTACAATGTCTACAAACTGCAAGATGTAATGTCATTCATAGAAACAAAATTATCTTTTCTAGCTTTTGTTGAATTTGTGAATTCCTGTTAATATGATTAATGTGTACAGCAGTAATTCACTGTCCTCTTATTTTTTTCTTCATTTAATAAGTTTATGAATGAAAATCTATTTTTTTATATTTTAAATCTAAATCTAATCTAATCTATTTTTATAGAATCCCATATTTTTAAAAAATATCTTAATTTCTTATTTATTTCTAACAACTTGCTCTAAAATGCATTTTATTGTTTGCTTTTTAGGTGCTACTATGTGGAATTTTTGTGCAAGCTATGTGCTTTTGCCTTCTTGTGATCTACTTGTATTTTAGTGTTAATCATGCTGAAACGTCCTAACACGACCCTTTTTCATTAGATAGCTTTTGTGATGCAATGTTTCTTATATACTATTTCATGGTATTTACAATTCAACTGAAAGTACAAAATTGAAATATTTATATGCGTAACGCTTGCTGCACTGTTGCATTTTCGTGATTAACTTTTTTTGAATTTTAATAACATTTTTGGTGTTACTGTTTTTAATGGGTGATTAACTCAACATCGTACCGAATTATTGATAGATATAGTGACTCTCATATTTTCCTGTAATTTCTTTTCAATTATTAATTTCTTTTAATAATTAATATTAAAAAGCATGTAATTTTTTACATGCTTTATAGTACAGTGATTAGAATAACTCAAAATTTTTGGATGTTTTATCTAAATTAAGTTCCTACGGTCTCTTAAGTCTTGGATCTCTTTCTAAATTAAATTCTAGGATATCTTAAGTCTACGATCTCTTATTTGAATTAAGTTCTAAGGTCTCTTAAATTTAGGATCTCTTATTTAAATTAAGTTCTAGGATCTCTTATCTAAATTAAGTTCTAGGATCTCTTTTTCTTAAATTAAGTTCTAGGATCTCTTATCTAAATTAAGTTCTAGGATTTCTTTTCTAAATTAAATTCTAGGATATCTTAAGTCTACGATCTCTTATCTGAAATTAAGTTCTAAGGTCTCTTATCTAAATTTAGGATCTCTTATCTAAATTAAGTTCTAGGATCTCTTATCTAAATCAAGTTCTAGGATCTCTTATCTAAATTAATTCTAGTATCTCTTATATAAATTATATTCTAAAATTTCTTATCTAAATCAAGTTCTAGGATCTCTTATCTAAATTAAGTTCTAGATTTCTTATCTAAATCAAGATCTAGGATATCTTATATAAATTAAGTTTTAGGATATCTTAACTAAATTAAGTTCTAGGATCCCTTATGTAAATTAAGTTCTAGGACCTCTTATCTAAATTAAGTTCTAGGATCTCTTATCTAAATCAAGATCTACGATCCCTTATCTAAATTAATTCTAGTATCTCTTATATAAATTATATTCTAAAATTTCTTATCTAAATCAAGTTCTAGGATCTCTTATCTAAATTAAGTTCTAAGATTTCTTATCTAAATCAAGATCTAGAACTCTTATATAAATTAAGTTCTAGGATCTCTTATCTAAATTAAGTTCTAGGATCTCTTATCTAAATTAAGTTCTAGGATCTCTTATCTAAATTAAGTTCTAGAATTTCTTATCTAAATCAAATTCTAGGATCTCTTATCTAAATTATCAAGTGATTAAATTGGTCTTTTATTTACAAAAATAAATATTTTCTTGTATGACTTTTTATTTTTAATATCATTTAAATTAATTTAATTGAGATTATCTTAATTCGCAACACATTCGTTACATGAAAACATTTTATGCTAAAAATTATTTTGATATCATATTTTCTATAAAACTGTTTGATTTTAAATTTAAGGTAAAAATTAACTCCATTATTAAAAATTCCTTGTCTCTACAAAATTTTTGTACTATTATTTTCTTTAATTTTGAACAAAATTGTTTAGATTATTCTATATTTGGAGAATTGTATACAATGATTGACTTGTTAATTTAAAATTCTTATGAAATAAAATTACTTAAAAGAATATATTCGAAATATTTCATTTTGCTTGTGATTGTTTAAATCAAAAATTTCATTTTGTAAGAACGAAAACTTAAAAAAATATCTTAAAAATTGTTTTTATTTTGAGAGAACAAGACATTTTATGTTGGATTTATTTAAAATTTAAATTCATCTATATATTACAATCCTTAAATCTTTCTCTATCTTTTTCATTCCCTCCCTTTTTCTTATATAATTCAGATTACATCTTCTGTAAATATAATTTTTTCAATTCCTACTATTAGTTCACACTCTCCCTATATATATCTTGTTCAAATTTTCAATCGTTCATAAAATACTTTTCATTCATCCACTCAAGTTCAAATACATTTTTTTTTAACTTGGAGTGAACGGCACTGGATGTTAATACAGTTTTTTCAAATATTAATTCATTAATTAAATTTAGTTTTTTTAGATTTAAGATTTAAGTTGTATGTATCTACCAATAGATGGCGCCAGATGTAAGAGGAAAATTTCAACTTTATTTATAAAAGACTCTGAAATATACTGAAAAAAAAAAAAAAGATGAAATTGACTTAAATTTTTTTTTTTATTACTTGTTTTTAATTCTGTAGGATGAAAGGTAAAAATAAACATTTATGTGTGTGAAAACACACGTATTCATTAACAAACCAGCAAAAAGTCTCATATGTAACACAAGGGCAAAATTCTCATGTACTAACATATGACAATTCCAATACTGTTACATAAAGTTCAGTAAACAAAACTCAATTTTAACTAAAAAGTAGAATTTCATTAAATTAATTTCCCGACGAAATATATTGTAGATTATTAAAAAATAAACTCTACACTGAAAACTTTAACTCGCTATTTCATTTCTTAATGGGTGTGAGTTTTAAAATAATGAATCATTGAAGAAAATTACTTTCAATTTTTCTTTCTGAATATTGAAATTACATGTTGTCAAGACAATGATATTGAAAGTTGTGTTTCTTTCGAAAGGCATATGATTTTTAAAGAACTACGATTACTGCGTACAGAAATATCATTACTAAAGAAGTAATGATATTTCTGTAAGTCTCGTAAGGTCTCTATTTAACCATGAGTAGAACTGTTTTTTGCTTTATCAGGAAATTCTAGTAATTTTCAGTGTTGGAGTATAAATAAAAATGTTAATGTTTAGATTTGAGTTATCAAGATTTGCATTAAACAGCTTTTGTATTACATATCTTCGTATTATTTTATATTTTTATACTATATTTCATATTATTATATTTATTTTATATTATATATTTATTATTATAAATACTATATTATATATTTTATTAAATTTATATTTTTTTTCCAAACTTTTTATTTTTTTTTTTCCAAAACTCATACCGTTTTCATCAATTTACACTTTTAAATACATAAAATGAAATATTTAAAAAATCTGGGGCTTTTGGCCGAATGACTGTCGCTCTGACTCGACAGACTTTAACGGAAT
Organism: Caerostris extrusa; assembly: GCA_021605095.1. Taxonomy (NCBI): domain Eukaryota; kingdom Metazoa; phylum Arthropoda; class Arachnida; order Araneae; family Araneidae; genus Caerostris; species Caerostris extrusa. The sequence goes on along the minus strand of BPLR01014988.1, from coordinate 172,963 downwards.
CGACTTAAAAACCACAGCTCCCGGTCTAATATGGCTGAGGGCCGACAACCTTACACCTCAAAAAAAAAGAAAACGTCTTCTGTCTCGAAATCTGCCAGCAGGCAGACGGCCTTGACCCACCATGAAGCCGTTGCGCCGATAATGATGATGATGAAAAACAAAGTCATATTAGAATAAGAAATTTAAATTATTTTGAATTCTACATTGATATAGATTTAAGAAAATATGTATATATTCTTAAATCTATATCCATGTACAATTCAATATATACGAGGGTCACTCTGAAATTTTTGAGATACGACTAAATGGTACAACAATTTAACTTACCAAATTTTAAGAGTGTTGAAAGTAGTCCCCCTCCAACATCAATGCGCTTTGCCGGATGATTTTTCCAAAGATTTAATGCTTCATGCCATCCATTTCTTGGAATTGATGATAAATATGCTTTTGTAGCCTCATGAATCTCATGTTCAGAATGAAAACGGCGATCACGTAAATTTTTCTTGAGATTAAAAAAAAAAAAGTCAAAAGTCACACATAGCAATATCAGGGGAATAGGGTGGATGTTCTATCACTTTGATGTGTTTTTGTTTAAGAAATTCGACTGTCGATCTTGCCGTATGAGAAGGATGCATTATCATGGTGAGTTCCTTACATTCACTTCGAAGAATTTCGGAAGACACTTAATGGTGTACCAGTTAGCTGTGACTGTCTTCTGTCCCTCCAGCTTGATGGCTTTGACTAGTCCCGTACTTCTGAAGAAAACGGCATACATTGCTTTTTCATTGTTATTGTTGTCTTTTTCACCATTGTTAGTTTGGGGTCATCTTCAAAGACCCATACTTTACTTTCTTGCCTTGTTGGAACGTCAACAAACGGTATGTAAGTTTCATCACCAGTTACGATTTTAGAAATAAGGCAGTGTCCAACATCGTTAAGTAATTTTTATGGTTTCTAAGCAGATTCTGACAAGCTCTGTTTTTTGGTGCTCTGTTAAATTATGGGAGACCCAACGACAAACTAATTTTTTCATATGCAGTTCTTCATGAATAATTCTATGTATAGCTGCGGGTCCAATGTTAAGTTTCTTCTGTATCATTTAGTAAGTGCAGCGATTATCATCGACTAACATTTTCGTATGGCCGACACATTTTCTGAACTACAGCTGAGGAGGGTCTTCCTGTGTGTTCTTGATCCGGCAGAGAACTTCGACCTCTACGAAATTCTGTAAGCCATCTAAATACAGTAGCACGAGATGGAGCTTCGTCCCCATATGCTAGTTGTAGACGTTGAAGGCATTCTGCTTGATTTAACCCCACTTTAAAATCATAGCGCGATAATGCTCTCTCGTCAATTCCATTTTCCTTTCTTCCAAAATCTATTTTGCGACAGCTAAATTGCAATGGTTGCCACAAACTATCGTCTGCGGCCATAAAAAAGTTCAGATTTACAAATTTAACGAATATTTTTTCCTGCGCTTGTCGTCTGCCACTGTCTCAAAAATTTCAGAGTTGCCCTCGTATATTTCAATTCAATGTGTATATATATATGACCAACATCATATTATTAAATTTCTATTCTAAAATAAATATGCTCAATTACTTTTATTTTCTTATTCAATACTATGAATAAATTTATCTACATTTATTTTAAGCTACTGATGAAATACCTTTTAATTTGTCAAAATTTTCCAGAAGTTTAGTACACTTTAATAAACAGCTAAAAATGGTACTAATTTCATTAAATGTCATCTGGATCAAAACATCTTATTCAATAAGTGAATAATTAACTGTCGTAACCAGTTTTAGGAAATTTGAAGGGATAAATTCAATCAGGTCATCCCTATACTAAAAGTATGTAAGGTAGACAGGGATTTTTTTTTCAAAGTAATGCATGTAAAGATACGTATTTTGGAATTTGTTTGTATTTGGTTTTTATATTAATTTCAATTTATTAAATCGTTTGGGCTAAAAATATCGAGTTTTTGCAATGGAAAACTTTCGAGTTAGTACTTCATTAATCATGTCAACTCACTTTGTTAATCAACTACTTTGCACTTTTTAAGTTCTTTTCATTTAAACCATTACGAGGGATGGTATGTTTATGGCGATGTAATAATACCTGTGAAAACTATTATGGATGTCACATTTCCTTGTTTTTTGTGGGGGAAGGGGGGTGAGACTGCGCAAAGTTAAACAGCTAACTATATTTCGATGCCGATTGTGAGGAAAACTGGAAGAAATAGCGTCGAAGCGAATTCAAATAGACCGGTGTATTAACGGAGATAGATAATTTCTGACCAGCGCTCTAGCACTCGATATCACAGGTTTCGGGTTCGAGTACCGACGATGCCATAAATGTTTGTAGTGGTTTGAAATCCACTTTAAACCATAATGTGACTAATCTAATAAAATGGCCTAATGACTACTACTACCACTACCATTACACTACACCGCATCACTGCGACTAGAGCTGAGTTGCTCTTTTACAGTTTGGGAATGATGTGGGTGAGAGAGGAATTTGATTGGATTCTGTGACGCTCTGCTGCCATATGAGCCCGGCACCTACGGTTTAAAAAGGGATTCCAAACCACTACTACTACATCACTCCTCATCATTGTGCCTTAGAGCTGAGATGCTCCTTTTACAGTTTGGGAATGACATGGGTGAGAAGAAGTCTGATTGAGTTCTGTGACGCTCTACAGTCATAGGAGACCGGGACCTAAAGTAGATTCCGAGCCAACATCCATGGCATCCATGGCACAGCCGAGAATCGAAACCGATACCTATAGTACCAAGAGCCTGAGCGCTAGCCACTCGGCCAACAGGCCCCGATTCCAAACCCTTACAAACATCCATGGCACCGCCAGGATTCGAACCCGAAACTTGTGGTATCGAGTGCCAGAGCGCTAGCTACTCGCCCATCAGGCGCCTGTTTAATATGACTGTGGAGCGTTGGACGTAGGGCTGACAAGCCTACCTCGTAAAAAGAAAGCATTTCTTTCTGAATCTGCCAAATACTCAGACGGCCATAGTCCAATAAAAATTGTAGAGCTGATGGGTTAGTTGATTTAATTACAATAAAAATACTTTTAATTTTTAATAATAAAAACTAAAATTATATGTTATCAAAATAAAAATAAGATGACAAAATTCCATCCTAACTATTAAACATTTTTTCAAAACTACTAACTATTTTGAGCCTTATATATCTGAGCACCCCAACAAGTAATCGATTCGTCTGCTTTTATAACGGATGTTTGTCTTTCAAACAGCCCGAAATAGAATTAAATGTAGGCATCTTTATTCAATAAAGATATATTAAGTTGTTTAAAATAAATGACTTGAATTTTATTTTATTTATAATTTATTTTTATTTTATATTTATATTTTTTATAATATTTTTATATTTTTGATTATATTTTTATTTTATTTATGATTTTTAAGCCAAAGTTTATTGCTTTAAAACCGTATTATCACTATCCTGCCAAAATTTTAATCCCTGAAATGCTTTATCGCCAACCTTTATCGCTTTATCACCAAACATTTTTACTAAACGAAATTTGTTTTTTGCTTTTAAACCAAAATTATGGATATTATTACCTACCTATTTCCGCTTTTGACCAATAGATGTCAAGTGTCACGGTCGTATAAATACACACAATAGTAATTGAATCAGCGAATTTAGCAAGCGTATGCTCGCTCAGAGCGCGTACTCGCCGACTAGTCTAGAAATTATCGATAATGGCAGAAAAATTAAAACGGTTTTGGCCTTTGGTACTTACTGGAGTAAAAATATGGCCCTAAGGCTGGAAACTTTGGAGACCCCTGGTCAAGACAGCTATTCTTTCTACAATATTTGGCGATAATTTTTTTTAGCCAAGTCAACCATTCTTTTTACAATACTTAGTATTATCTCAATACTTAATATTTCATTTTCTGGTGTCAAATGCGAATTTTGTCAGTGTCAATGAAAAAAAAAGTTGCCAATATGTTTGAGCAAATTTAAACTCGGGTAAATTTTATTATCATATCTAGTAAAAGGTGTACAAAGTATAAAAAAATGGAGAAAAAGTGAAGTAAAAAAATAAATGCCGAATATCAAAAATGCGTAATATAGCATAACCAATGAGACACACAGAAGAAAAGAAATTATTTTAAATGATTACTTTTTTGACATATTTTAATAAGTTTCGATTACAATATAGTTGTGAATCTACAATAATTTATAAATAATATTTTTTTCCATGATGTGAGTAAATTAATCAACAATTTTAGGTGAAATTTCAGAATTCATTGAAAAGTTATTTTAAAATAATATTTTTTATCAAGTTTTTACTCCCTTTAACAGCGCTTTCACAAGAAGAAAGCCTGAATTGATGATCACTTCATTTTTTAACTAATTACTGAATTGATGATTACTTTTTTTTTAATTAATTGAGGAATTGATGATTACTTTAATTTTTAATTAATTACTGAATTGATGATTACCTTTAAATTATCACGATTGATTTTATGATGAAAACTATCAATGAAAAATCCATATCTCTCGAAGAATCATCAAATTTCTAAAATTCATCATTTCATTTGAAATTTATGATCATAGTTCATCTCAAGATAATATTTTACATAATAAATAATATAAATGGCCAAATCGCAAAATAAGAGTGGTTGGGATTTGGGGACTTTTTGTGGCTCCAATTGTTTTTCTTTCTTGTACTTTTGCAATTCATTTCAATCGTAACTCGTTATTTGACGGACTCGGGGAAAATAATTTTTGACGCCTATTCTACGATTTTACCCTATAATTTAATAAGTAATATTTTACGTTATTTAAATAATATTATTTGTTTCAGTCCAATAATGCCTTTTTTTTTTTGGCTACTTTTTCCAGTTGTTGATCTTTTACTTTCAACTTACTTAAAAATAACTCCTGCTGATTGCTTAACATTTGATTATGTATTTCTCTGTATTCTCGAGTGTTTTCCATTTGCTTGCACTGAGCTTCAAATTTATCACGTGCTTTTACCATCAAGCGATATTGACTTTTTACTAATTTCAGCTCCGACTGCAATGTGGAATTCACAGATTTGGCGTCCTCTAGTTTTCGTTTCAATGACTTAATATTTTCAGTTTCATTTCCCATTGTCTTCTTCCATCTGTGAACTTCTTCAAGCAGCCTGACATTGTCTTTCGTCTTATTTCTTAACAGTTTCCTGCATTCCTGTAATTGATTATGGGTTTCTTGCAAATGCCCTTGTAACGACTTTATCTTTTTTTCGCGAACTGTCATTTGGAATTTTTGACAATCAATTAATTTCGCTTGTTTTAATATTTCCATCTTTTTTGCAAATTTTCTAATTGCTTCTGCTGAGACTCTTGTTTGTCGGTTTCAGATTCCTGGGCAGCTAATTCAGCTTGCAGTTCATCTATTCTTTGATTCAGATCATCTATTTCCTTCTTGGCTTCAACCAATTGCTTCCTATCGGTCGTCAAGTGATCTTCGTACATTTCTGCTTTAAATTCGACGTTTGCTTTATTATGTAGCAGGTGATCTACGTGGGTTTTGAAGTTTCCAATGTCTTTGTTTCTCTCCTTTACCTGAAGCGACAATCTGCTTATTTCCAGAAGAGAACTCTTAAGATCTTCTTCAAGAAGTACTTTTTCATTTTTCATTGCAGCTAGTTCCTCCAGTAAGTTGTCAACAGTCAGTTGCAAGGAAGTGTTTTTAATGATCAAGTTTTCTCTCTCTTGAATGTCGCGCTGTCTTTCTTCCCTCTGTTTTTGTTGATATTGCAGAAAATGCTTATCTTTCCTTCCGATATTCTTTTTGCAAGGTGATGACTTCTGAACGATACAATCTAGTTTCTGTCGACATTATTTTGATTCTGTTTTCCAAATCCTCAATTTCGGCTTCATGAGTCTCCAGCAAAATCTGCATTTCTCTGATTGTTGATGTTTTTTTATCTTTTTTGTTCTTTTTGCAGTTCCCTCTCATGACTCAGATTTCTCGACGAATCTATACTTCTGCTCGTTCCCACCCAATTTCCCTGAATTTGTCGTCTGTCGAAGCCAGACTTTTCTTCTGTTGGTGAATGTTTCATATTTCGGTTTCATGCTCCTAGTTGAAGCTTTTAAATGTTCAATTTCTTCCTTCAGTTTGTCGATCAGTTGAATGAGCTTCATTTCTTCTGTTCTGTGGTTTTCGAGGTTCTCTTTCATGACGAACATTTGTTCTTTGAAATTTTCCTTTTCCGCTTCTTTCTCATCTTCCGCTTCCTTTATTTTATTCTGATAGTTTGATAGCTCAGCTACAAGATACCTGATTCGATTCAGCCTTCTGTCACTATCCTCATAAATTGAACGGAAATAATCTAGCAGAAGCCTGAATTCAATTTGTAACTCTTGCATGCCGACGTCAGGGTCATCTCCCAGCCTCTTAAAATGATTGTAAACAGCAGTGAACTGCTGCTTAGAAATAAAACCAGACTTTTTATCGGCATTTGTGAAATTCTGATAAATAAATCACTTCCACAGCTTTTGTTGCTTGTAATAAATCGATAACTCTTTTTTTATTAATGAAACATAAGCTTTCCCTTACTTTCTAAATAAAACGCAGTTTATTCAAATATTTATGTTATAATATTATAACAAGTCTCGCTCTATGAGGTTCACGTCATAGCATGTGTTCATTTTTTTTAAATGCAGTTTCAATGTAATCACGTTTTTTCATGAAACTAACTGTAATATGTTTAAAATTTTGTTAAACGGCAATCCTTGATTTATTTTAAACTCATTCAAGTAAGTTTTTTATAGTGAGTGCTCGTGAAAGTATATAATAATCAGATTTTGACTTTTGTTCTGAGAAAGACTTTAACGTAACATCTCGGCCTATACTAGACGTATGACGGCTTCAAGAAGAGGGACACTTTGAGGTTCATGGGAAAGCTTAAATTTTTATTTACAAGCAATATATATATATATATACTGAACTCTGGATTACTATATTCAAGTTCACTCTAACTTTGGAGATTTTCAGAGTTCCCGAGACTACGATGAATCTAATCTACCCTGGTCAGCGGCAGACCTTAATTATCACACGGCGTTGTACACGAAACCACAAGGGACTTATTTTGTAAACAGGCGGAATCTCTAACTCCTGTTCAGTCACTTCATAGAAAAAGAGAAAAACAACACTTCTTGTCTATTCGTCGCAGAATACTCACTCTCTCCTTCTTCAAAACCTTCCTTTTAAGAGAATACGGCAAGAGGGGGTCAGCTTCTCTCACCTCTCAATGGAGTGGACACCTCCTCAGCTCATGGTCTACCACCAATCACAATAGAACAACTCATAGTCTAGTCCCTATTCCATCTGTAGTTATTTCGACCTGGGCCAGCTTCCTCACTTCTCATTGAAGTGGACACCTTCTCAGCTCATGGTCTATCATCAATCACGATGAAACATTTTTATTTAGCTTAATAGCATAAATTTTCTTTTTTTATCTAAATTCACGATATAATTTCAATAATGTAAATTTAACTATATTAATAAATACGTGGAGGTTTTCGCGGTATATTGACATATTTACTCACTTACCTCCGAAACAAGTACATCTGTTTCTGTTTCTGTAGTTCCTATTCCATCTGTAATTGCTTCAACCTGTGAAGGTCGCACAGACAATCACTAATTTCATAATGTATCATTATCAATGGCACTAATTATCTGTTATCAGATTTGAGTGACAGTTTGTTTTCATTAAAACAAGACACTAATTACATGTAATATAAATATCCATGAAACTGTTTTTCTGATGTCAGATTTGAGTGATGGGTTGCTATTATGCACGTCTTAAAGAATATATATATATATATATATATATTTTCCTGGGAACGGAAATGTTATATCTCTTCTCGTGGGAAAATGTTACATTAAACATTAAGCGTTCAAACAGACTCTTTCAGACTCTTTTAAAACCAATAACATTTAAAAACTTAAAGGAGCATCAAATAAATTAAAAACTATTTGATAAAAACAACTTAAAGAAAAAAATTCGCATAATAATATGCAAACAACTTCTTAATAAAATGTTTAACAATCATGAAGACTCAATTCTTGTGTCACTGATACATAAGCAAAATTCAACACTGTTTTTAAAATTTTGCTGAATGTTGGATTGAATAAATAAAAAGTAAAGACGTGGTTCAAAAACCAAGATAAAAGGGTGTCTTTAATTGTTTACATGAGGTCGCATTAAGACATGATAAATGTCCGAGGAATAGAAAGGTTAGTTAGCTCAGACTGGAGTTTCTACTCCAGGTTTTGAAGACTTTTTCGGCCTCTTCTCTTGCTGAGATGCGGGCCTTCGTTGGCTCAATTCCCCTCGACTTGCAGACAAAGGTTTCTGCAAAATAAATAAAGAAAAAAGAAAAAAATTATTATCAATAATTAATAATGAACGCATAAAAAATAAAAATTATTATCTTAAATGAAAGGAAATAAAAATTATTAATACAATAAGAATTAGATTGTTACGAAGACTGATGTCTTGGTGGTGCAGAAATCCAATTTGGCCAGGCCAAAAATTTGCTGCATTATTCAGAACTTTAATTTTTATTTCGGTTTGCTTGATACAGAAATATGGTAAGTATTTATAGCTTGATATAATAAGTATTTACTACTTCATTATATATATATATATGCTCTGCAACTATTGTGATATAATTTTTGGATATATTATGAAAAGGTCAAATCGCTATATATGGACATTATAATTAATGCTAGCATATGTAATTAATTCATTTTCAATTAATTTAAAAATGTAGTTTTAACGTATTATGATAATGCATTACATAGTTATAAAATATATTATATTTCATTTTGGAGTATGCATAAATTGCAAAGTATTAGATTGAGTTTTCTTTAATACATCTCATAGCCAAATCGTAAAATAAGGACCGTTGGGATTTGGAAACTTCTTTTTGTGGAGCAAGTTAAGCGGTAAAAATGTTGTAGCCCGTGTTTCTTGTACTGTTTGCAATTCACTTCATTTACAATGGCAATCCGTTACTTGGCGCACTTTGGCGAAAAGATCTTTTGACGCCAAAACCCTACGGCCCCTAATCTGCGATTTTACTAATGAAATTTATCACTAGTCAGTGTTGTATTAGTTTTAATGAAATTTAGTGTTGTTTTTCTAATATGAAGTACCAACAATACTTAAACATTTCCTCAAAGATTGAAAATGCATTTTTTTATCTCAAGCCATGCAATGAACCACAAATACAATTCAATCAATCTCTCTATTCTCGATTTTTAGTAAGTTAGTTGAAATAATTTTGCTAAACAGATTTCGAAAAATAAATAAATAAATATTTATATTTTACCTAAACGATTTTGACAATTCTTTCGAAAAACTTTATTTTTCCACACATTATAAGCAGATTTGTTGTCCTTTTTAATGCAAACTACAGTTTTATAAATAAAGGATTAAGGAAGTGTCCTGGACTTCATTTTAATTCTTTTCCTTTCAATACTAATACTGTCCGATCAACTATTACGTATAAAATTGTCAATCGATTAAGTTACACGGATTCCAACATAGCGTTGTGACAGGGAAGGAAGGTAATTTCGGTAGGGGCTTGTTATATCCGTTTTCCATGAATTGGGTTTGAATAATTAGGATTTGTTTGATTTTATTTTATAATATCCTTAGAAATATGAAAATTATATTTGTAACATAATTGCTTTTCATCACATAGGTATGACTAGCACTCCTGTTAAGTAAAAGATTCCCCGATTTCAACCTGTAAATAGCCTGTTTAGCTTTCAACTGATAGTTGGTAGATCAGATATAAAAATCTTTCAAATTAATGCTTGTTAAGTATTTTTTTAAAATTTTTTTCTTTATAGCTATTCATTTGTGTATTTTAATGGATAATTGAATTTAAAAGCATATTTAATCACTTTTACATAATTATAATATAAATGTTTAGTTTATTTTAAATAAAGAGAAAAAAAAAAAAAACGAGTCATCTCCTGTATTTGTTCTGATAAAAATTGCAAGGTCAGATAGAGAAATCAAAATAAATAAAGAATAAAAAAAATATTTTTTTTATCATATTAAAATTAACAAAAAAAAAGTTTTAAAATATCATTGTAGTTTCTTATCCCATATGGTAGGCACCAACATCTAGAGAAAGTCCGAGAACCCGTGTGGTCCCACGGAAGGAGGGAAAGGGGGCGGATGCTTCTGTTGGGATGGAGCACCTGTAGGTAGACGTTTGATGTGGTTTCGTGTCACTGAAGAAGGAGTGCAGTACCTTCCGGGAAAACATTTAGGGAGAACAGCCCCCATGTGCGTATCGTATGGGAGAAAATTCGGAAACCCTCACCATGTAATCCGACTCACGAGGCAAGATGCTGAACGCCATCGAGTCTCTTCATTTTTTGAAACAGTGTCTACAACAAAGCTGCCAGCAGATGGAACCTCGGCCCCAGTGCTGACCAGCTACGTTACCACTGAGCCACGAGCGGGCTTTAAAATATTAAAAGCGCTGAACCTATTCATTATTTGCTAATGATTCAATATAATACATATTGCTTTTTAAAAATGTATAACAAAATGCAATAAAATTAGAACAAAATGTAATAAAATTTGACCTGAAAGTACATTGATTTCGTTTTTATTCATATGACAGCTAAAATAGAATTGAATAGCTGTTCTTGTGTATTTATTTTAAATAAAGGAATTCCTAAATACAGAATGCACAAACATATTATAATATTTTAAAAAGCATAATATTTAAAATTAAACTAAAATTTACAAAAATTATTTTTTTAATTCATAAGATGTCTCAAGTGAGTTTTAAACAAGATTCTTTATAAAACTATTCTTTTCATTACCTCGGCAGTCGGTCTGCTTGGAACAACATCTGGAACGACACCTTTGGGCGGCAGAGCTGGGGCTGGCTTCTTCGTCTCCATGCTCAGACTTCTCCCTAAGGGCTTTTTAAGCACTTTGGAAATTTTGGAACGTAGACTCATCTCTTTGGCACTCTTGTCGGCAGAACTCTCCTCGCCCACTTTTTGTCCACTGGCCACGTCCACGCTCTTCGTCCGCCTGTTTCGAAATGGAAAATGTAGTGTGAAATTAGTACCATTGCAATTTCTCAAAATTGTTTAACAACATCAGAATTTATTATTTTAGAAAATAACAAATTATTGCAGCGAAAATTATTTCAGCGTTTAAAAACAATGATTGCATATATTTTACATTAAGTTAAAAGAATACAGCTCGATGTTTATTTTAAATCAAGGTTTTCTAAAAGATTCTTAATTTATTAGAGGATTTTAAATCGTTAAATGACTTTTTAAAATCAAAGAACAACTTTACATAATTTTTAAATCTAAGAACAATTTTATATAATAATTTTCACTGATAATATATAATTTTATAATATAATTATAATATTAAACTTATTTTCTGGTGCCTGATGGCACAATGACTAGCGCTCAATGCCATAGGTTTTCGGGTTCGACTCCCCGAGGTGCCATGGATGTTTGTAGTGGTTCAAAAACAATTTTAAACAGAAGGACTCGGTCTAATATAGCTATAAAGACTTTGGCGTGGTTCTGACAAACCTACCCCGTAAAAGACAAAATATCTCCTGTTTCGAAATTTGCCGGTAGGTAGACCGCCTTGGCCCATGATGGGACTATTGCGCTATTGAAGATTTGGTTTGTCGCTCTATTGTCATTTTGTTGACACTTTGGGCCAATTATACCGGGACCTATGGCCTAACGTGGATTCCGAACCACTCACAAAAATCCATGCCACAGCTAGGATTCGAACCTGAAGCCTGTAGGACCAAAGGCTAGAGCAGTAGTCAACTGGCCTTCAGTCCGCGTTATTGAGGAAGAATAAGTATAGTTTTCAATGGTAAAATGGATTTTTATGAATGTGAACTAAGAGAGATAGAAGTTTCTTTTTAGTTTTTTTTGTACAGTTGCTACTTTTTGTCAAATAAATGTATATGATGTTGTTCTGATGCGAAATTTGTTAGGATCACAAGAAACGCATGGGAAGTAAATATAAATATACAGATTGATTAAAACCGATATGTGAATTAACTAAATTACAGACAGAACGCAGTATCTGAATTATTATGAAATTATGTTCGCATCGTAATTTTTATTTAATTACAATCTAGCTATAGAACTTGGTTGATGTTTTGTAATAAAATGACTAGCTTTCTCCTTCATGAATTGGTTGCAGTTATTGTACATTGATATCCCCATGGCTAATGAAACTGTTTGATGCGATTGCAATATAATGTCTAAGATTCGCTTAAAAATAATGCGAAAGATTTAAATTAATTGGCTCAATGCCAATCTAATCAAGATTGTTATCTTTAGAATAGTTTTAACAATTTCTGGTATTTTTAAAATAACATATAATCAAGAAATGGTCCTTTAAGACAAGGGAAAACGACTTGTTTACACAAGATAATTGGATTTCCAAAGCGAATTTTAGCTTTTTAATTATTTTATTTCAAAACATTGTTTTATTTACACCCACAAATATTGTTCTCAAATGTAAGACGCTTTCTATCCAAGAGGAATAGAAACTATCCTAGGAAGCAAAACAGGTTTATGAGATATCCAGGATATATGAACATTGAAATGCAAAAGTAATTAGGAGGGCCTAATATAGTAAATCTGGTGACATAAAATGGTGATTTTCTTGAAAGGTAGTAAAATTTTATTTGGCAGAATAGAACAGATCATATGTAATACAACAATAATATTTCTTTAAATTAGTCCAATTAAAAGAAAGAATTCTTTAATTTTCATAATAATAATTTTATATTGTTTCAATTATTATTTTAATTTATAATAATGAATCATATGAAATATAATAATAATTTTTTAAAGCATTTCAATAGTTAAACTGTATAATATTAATTTTTGACCATCTATGACTAGGGGAAGTATCTAGAGGGAAAAGTTGTTATAATGCTTCAAAAAGGTAAATTTCATTGAAATAAATTATATCTTTTATAAAAAAAATGTAAGTTAGTTTAAAATATTATTTGTCGATTTTAGGTGTGCACATTTTCAAAAAATTGCAACTTTATGTTTACAATTTGTAAACTAATAAAAACCAATTTTTAATTTTCTTCCGGCACATTTTTTTAAGTTAGTTAGTTCAAAATTACCACAAGGTAAGAACAAAAGATCATGCAATAAATGAGAAATTTCAAACTCTTCATTAATTAAAAGATGTAATTACATATCATTAAATTAATATCATTACTTTAATGGTGTGTACTTACAATATTACATTATTTTTTACAATATACATTTTTATTTTAAATTTAAATTTTAAATAAATAATTAAGATTAACATAGGCAAGAGAGATAGTAGTTGGCGTTATTTATGCTAGAATTGGATAAATAAAGTAGGCAATTACAGCTACTAATTTTCTACTCGAGGCATCTAAGGTAAGTTTTCCGCAGCACTAATAAGAATTTATTGGGATAATTGAAAGATTTTTTACCTCAGAGACTTTAACTTCTCTTTAAAAGTTTTTCTTTGTTGTTGAGCTGCCATGGGCACACTTTCTGAGCTTCCGCCTGGATCGAGACTCCCCTCTCTGGACGAATAAGGTGCCTCGCTGTCCGTTGTCATGCCACTCATAGCACTCATGCCACTTGGCGTCTGCACCATATACCTTCGCCGGTTTCCAGTGATACCGCCATACCTGTTAAGAAAATGGTAATTTTATTAATCACCATGCCTTGTAAGACTGACTTCATAATCTCTACATTCTGAAACTATTATATATATGCTTGTTTATGAGAAAAAAATACATGTATAGTATTTTGATAAATATATTTATAACACTTGTTGGATTAAATCATTTCTTAAACTAATACCAGTCGAAAGTCCAATCATGAAACGAGGAGTTTAGTGAATATTTTCCTGGGAGATTGCTTCAATTGCGATTTACAAAATTTATTTAATCAACCTTTCTTTAAAAGTTTCCAACTGAAAATATTTGTGTTATCTGCTTTATCAAGTGTCATCAATTGAGCACTTTTATCAATTTCCGTTTTCTCCTATAGTATATTTTTAAGATCAAAGTGAGTTCATTTTCTTGATTAAAAAGAAAGTTTATATAAAATTCATTGCCAATGTTTCTGTTGAAACGACTCATAATTGGGCGCTAAACATCATTGTTGTTGTTGTTTTTATCCCACTTGGTAGACATCTAGATCAACTCCACGAACCCGTACGGACTCATGGTTGAAGGGAAAGGGGGGGCAGCTTCTGTTGGGATGCAGCACCCGTAGGAAGAAGTCTGACTTGGCTCCATGATTCTCTACAGTCATATGGGACCGGGACCAATGACTTAAAGTGGATTCTGAATCACTACAAATATCCATGGCACAGCCCGGGACTCGAACCCGAAATCTGTGGCGCCGAGCGCCAGACAATCGGCCATTTAGGCTCTTTAAACTTCATGAATCGTGTTTCTGATTTTCAAAAAATTACATATTTCTAGATGTTAATTATTTCTAGATTACATATGATATTTTCTTGTAATTATTCTAATCCAGCAATTTATTAACATGGGAAACGTTGAGAATTAATGAATTTAATTCTTTTTGAATACGCCGTTGAACATAGAGTTATTTAATGGGAGAGTTTCCAAATATTTACCATTATGCTATTAGAAACATTAAAATGCCTAAGTCTCTTTGGTTCAACATATTCAATACTTTTTGATTCAACAGATTTTCATTCATTAATAGCAATAAAATTTAAAAATCAGACTAAAAAAATAATTTAATCTTCCATTTATTGAAACAAGTGTTAAATTAATGCGCTACACATCAAAATAAATTCTTTATTTTTCGCATCAATATAAGGTAGGCAACTTTCATTTTTTTATTAGTTTTCCGGAATTTCACAGGAAATTTATGTAGCTCTTGATCATAAAATTCAAGTCATTATTGTACAGAATTTTGAATAGCTGTCATTTGGTATTTATGTAATACTTTCAAAGATTGTTAACTTACCTATATTCCGAATCTGGCAATGATGAATCTGTTTCGTAACCGTAACCGCCAAGGCTGAGAAGGCTTCCAGCAGGTGTAGATGTGACACTTTCTCCTTCTGACTCCCAGATCTTGAGCCTCTGTTCGTGCGTGGTGCCCGCCAGAGCATGGTCCAGGGACATGGATTTTCTCTGCAGAGATTTCTGTCTGGGCGGTGGGCGAATGATCATGCTGGGCGGAGCCAGGGGATAGTTGGTCACACGCTGAGGGTTGTTCCACCTCTGCATGGGGTCCTGAGATGGGCTTACGTCTTGGGCTGAGATGGCTCTGGTGAGAGATCAAAACAGAATAGATCAAAATTTCATTTTAATAATTCGTATCTGCTAACTTTTAAGGATGGATCACAACTAAAGTAGCATCATAACATAACTAAAGCATATCAATATGAATCTATTGAATCTACTGGATGAATACATCTGGTAGATTCAGAGTGATCTACTGGATGTAGCATCGATCTCAAACTTCTTTAAATCTACATCTTAAAGAATACAGATGTAAATTTAATTATATTACAATTAACAATTGGTTCTATGTTTCTGCCTATATGATGACATTAATTAAGAATTTCTGTGTTTTGTAATGAGTTCAGCTATTAATAAATTCCTATCAACTTTTTGTAATTAAATATTATTTTCACGAGTTAACAAATAATATTTGGTTTAATTTTCAAACTTTCAGAAATTTATTAGAAATATATATATATATATATATATATATAGAGGAAAATTTAAAAAGTTGGAGATAATTTAAAACATTGATAGCATGCTTGTTCGCAAGTAATTAAAGTCAAGAAAATATATTTTAACTAAATTTTATTGATAGAAAGGTGCAATTTTCAAAGGTTATTTAGCTTGATTATTTGTCCTTGAAAACATTTATGAGCATTATAAAATATGCAAGCTTTTGTATCTTTTAGAAAATTAAAATAAACTTAGAATAGTAAGCGAACCATAAAATAATCAATAACGATAATAAGAGGAATATAGAAGAAAACTATTAGATATGTTGAAATATTTGTAAGAAATTTTTTTTTTATAAATTTATTTTATGAATATTGTTTTAACGTGTTCTCACTTTTGAAACCGTTTTAATTCTTCTTACCTTCTGAATGATGTGGTCCTCTTAAGTTTTTCATCTTCTTTAAGAATTGAAGCAGATTTTTGAAGTTCAGCAAAACTTTGCTTTATCTGTGAAATGAAATAATCATTAAAAACACGAACAGTTAAAATTTTAATAAATCTAAATATCAGGAAATTGTCACGAACAAAATTTTGATTACAAAAAAAAAAAAAAAAAAAACAAGATTGCAAAATTTAAGAAAATACATATTCCTCATATTAAAAATAAAATAAAAATTTCATGTATATTTTCATTGCTTTTACCCATCATGTAAGCCTTCCATTATTCTAAACACTGTTATTGAGTCACAATTTCCCCTCTTCAACAGTTTCAGCTGTTTCTATTGTTTATTTATTCTTTTTTTACCTTTTATTTTTCTCCTTTTAAACTTTTATTCTCAAGTTAAAAATTATAATAATAATGGTATAAAATTACATATATATTCATTTTTTTATTAAATAAAAAATTAATTAGTTAATTATTTCAAATAAATTAATTATATATACACTCAAGAGCCAAAACATTATGACCACCTGTCAATAACGATTTGGCTCACCTTTGGCGCGCAACGCAGCTTCAACCCGCCTTGGCATGGATTAATACCACCACTTAATACCAGTTAAATACCACCTCCACCTGATCACGTGCCTTCCACGTCACCAGATGAGTTCATTGCAAAATGTTGGGGTGATCATAATGTTTTGGCTCTTGAGTGTATATCTTACTCTTTTTTATCTAATCAACGGGTTTAAAAAGCTTAAGAAACTTCTCTCATTCGCAAACGAGATTGAGGTTGCTATGCAACCAAGGCTCTCCGTCAACCTGGCAAGCTGTCGTCGTTAAAACTCGTATAACTTTTTTTCTTTCATATTATAGCACTTGCAACTGGAGAATTCTATATGGAAGCATTAAAAAAAAATCTTAAACTGGTTGTCAATTTCATAGTTCATTTGTAAAACCTACTTTATTCATTGTGTCTTTAAAATCCTGGTTCAGTGGTAGATTAGGTCTGTTCGCATTGGAATCCACTACTTCACTAACTTTCTCCACCTGAAAAAGGAAACAAAACAATCAAGAAATTTTTCAACAAAAATGCTGTCAGAATTAATAAAAAACTGTCACTTACATCTTTCACGATATCGCTTATCTTGGTGTGCAGCTGAATGGCTGTCTGCAACCTCTGCCTCCATTCTTCCCGCTCTTTGAGGAGGATTTCGCGCTCCTTTTTCATTCTGTCGTACAGTCCTCTCAATTTGGCATGGGACTCTCTGATTTCCAACAAACTGCTGTGCAGCTATAATCATATTACAAAAGAAAAATTAGATAACAATTGCAAATATTCACATCTATCCTTGGCATTAACTATATTAAAATGCAGTATTTTGCCCACCATTTTTATGGGTCGAAAATATTAGCAGCTGCACTTGTCTCTAAACAAGGATATTCAATTTCACTTATATTAATTAATAGCATTATAATTTGTAATCATAAAAGTAATATGAATCACACTATAGTGATCAAGTTAATCTATTCAGGGGAACAATGTAGACCTACCACCTAGTGGTGCACCCTGGCCATCGTTCTATACGGCTAAATGGTCTACAGGTTTCGGCATGAGCTTTCACTGCTATCCTAACCGTCGTCCGGTTGGCCTGCGTGTATTGCAATGGAATGGTGGTGGATTGTCTCAAAGAACTGATCTAATGAACATCTACAGCGCATAGGTATTTTTGACTAACTGAACTGCATTCTTTATGATTTGGCAGAACTAATGAATCGAGCTCATCTCCATCGTTGGTTGGCACTTCATGGCGAATCTGAGACGGCGAGATATTGACAAGCTATAGAACTCTTAATGTAATGACTTCCATCAACTTTGTTGAACTCTTTTTGTGTGCTTTTTTTTTTATTTTTTTGTTTTTTTTTTTAAATTTTGGTATTGTCTTGCCATTGGTAATAAAAAAAAAAAAATTAATCTATTCACTGGAAATAATTTGAGATATTCAATTCTAGCATGTGTAGCAAGTAAAGGTCACCGCTTAAAACATTTTTTTGCAATACTTTTTGTCATAGGGAAAGCATTTTTTTCCTTTAAAGGGGTTGCATTTTTTTACATTTTTAAATTAAAGAATTCCTTTTCTCCTGATTTTATTAAATACCCTAATTAGCCCATTTCTAAAATGTATTGTGAGAATATGGAATATATACAAAAGCAAAAATGTATAAGCCCAATTTATAATTATTTTGAATGCAAGATTTCAAAATTAAATATTCTATCACGTGTCCTTCTTATATAGACAAATTTTACATAGTTCTTTGGATTTATAGGCAAAACCATCCAATAATTTGTGCTTATTCCAATTATGGTAAGCTCTGGAGATATTTTTAACAGATCAGGACATATTTAAGAAAAAAGAAATTAAAAAAAAATGCTTTCTTTAAGGACCATAAAAGTTGTATATTGGAATAGATTTGTTCTCAACGATTTAATGAATCAGAAATTAGTTATATAGAGGATATGTAAGCAGTTTCCATTGAATTTTCTTAATTTTTAAAATTTTTAGTTAACATCAAATTGACGGCAATATAAAGTCAATTTCATTAAATAATTCTATTTGAACAACTATTTTTATGTGTGTAAGGATAAAGCCTAATATTCTCCTTTTTAATGTTGGCCTCACCTCTGTCATTTTTCTCCTGCTGTCTTGATGGTCCTTCTCCGTAGAGCTTCTCATGTCCAGCATCTGTTTTCTCATGGCCTGTTTCTCCTTCTCCCTCTCTGTCTCGACTTTCTGTACGCGATCCTTCAGATCGCTCACCATTTTCTGTGTTTCTGACAGCAGATGCTGAAGCTCTCCCCTCTCCTTCTCCCATGTCAGCTCCAAGCGGGTTTTGGCAATGTTGCGGTTCTGTCCCCTGGTGGACTCCAATAGCTTCTGCTCTTCCAGCTGAAAGATGGTCAGAAAAACCTTTAACGAATGACTAAGATGACTATTTAACATTCATGTTTTCTTAAAATAGAAGTAATAAATGTCTTCAAAAATACTACGAAAGGTATCAATACCTAATTTATGTTACAATTAAAGGAAGGCACGACAGTGAAATTATTCTAATTGCAATTCCGTGCATGAAACAAGAAGGAAGTATTTCTCCGTGTGGGTACGGGTTAGAATAGTCCCCTGTAGCCATGCATGTCTTAAAAAGCAACTAAAATGGGTACCCAGTGTCCGGGGGTATAATCGGGTGGGGTAAAGTCAGACTTCTCCCTTTGGGTGCGCCATGTCTTTGTGCCGCAAGGAAAAAAGAAGCTGTATTGTTTACCCTTTATCATGTCTCTTCGGTATAAGAATTTTGAAAATACTTCCCTGAATAGGTTTTTCATTGTTTTAGAACACACGGGTTCATGGACTTGGTCTAGATGTTGCTGTTGACCAAGTGGGACAAGAAACAACAACATCAACAGGCTTTCTCTTTCATTCTATTTACAAGAGAACAAGTGATGCAATAATATTGGCTACTTTTTTTATGTATTATATTTTTGAGGATCATGAAACATATTTACATAAAAAAAGCTTGGCAATGCTTAATCCTCATGCTGAGTCCTTAACTGCGTCTCTGTTAAATTTAGAAATCTTTTTTATTCAGGCAAGAATAACTTTTGTAATATAAGGAAAAAAACGAGCGAAAACAACTCCCATTTATTAAGATTGGCTGTATTTTCCTTTTCATGCTATTTACTGTTATTGGGTATTGATTTAAAAATAATTCGTAGCTAAAAAGGAAAGTTCTGTATTCAGAATCACCTTACTAGAGCCCATTGCATTATATTCACAAAAATAAAAGTTACATAGTCATTTTTTTTCTCCTTTTTATAAGAATAATTTTAGAACTTCTTATCTTTCTAAAGGACAATTTGTTTACATTACGCTATAGGCTATAATTCAGGAAAATATACATAAATTTAATTAAGATAAAACACATTATTAAAACACGCGTAGTTCTATTATTGTATAAAACACTGGTTGTCAAAAATCAACACAGAAATCATGCCTTTGAATTATTAACAAAACTAGCAATATCTTCTTAAGAAACAATCAGGATTCTATTCCCGCATTTTTTTGTCTAAGGTATGATTTCAAATTCAACTTTTAGTTAGGGAACTAAATAAAAATAATGGTCATATATCGTCAATGACCATTAATTTTTATGAATCGTTGGCATTACAATGTGATTAATCATTTACAATATGGTTAATATAATTTTTTATGAGTAAAGAATTATGTGACTTCTTTAATGCAGGAAGAATGCATGCCACATTCAAAACCATATTCTATGTAAAACATTTAAGATGATGTGCAGCATTTTTAAAGAATTTCTAGCGCATTACGTTTTTACCTGGTTAATTTTGGATTTCAGTTCTGCGATTTGAATTTCAAATCCATTCTTGTCTGTCTCTATTTGCAGTTTGAGGTTTTTGTTCTCCAGCTGTGCATCATCTAATTGTTCGCGAACGTCCTCTAGTTGATATCTAAGCTCTTGCACTTTACGTCGAGCAGCGTCAGCCTATAAAATACAAAAAATTATTATTAAGCAATAATTGTTAACATTTTATTAAATAAATGCATATATATATATATATATATATATAGTGTGTGTGTGTGTGTGTGTGTGTGTGTGTGTATAATATATATATATATATATATATATATATATATTGTATATATATATACAGAGAGTGTGAGAATAAATTTAATATAGATATGAATCCAAAAAATTAAATTAAAAAACAGATTTTACACATAGACTGAGCACGTAAGCGTAGATTTTCCTTAAAGACATAATTGTTCAACAATTAAATCTTTAATACAAGACTGTCTGATATGATGCAGCTTTGTCCGATTACAGAAAATAATACATTTTTAATTTTAATAAATTTTATTAAGAAGGATGCAAAGAAATCAAGAGAAAGATTTGAAGAAAATATCTTCAACATTTGCAAGAATAAAGAAATAAAAACATTCACCCTTCCCGCCTATAGAATCATCTTTTACTTAGTAACACATTTGTTTGGTGGCTTTTAAAATAATCAATAATGTCAATAGTATTACCATAATAAGTTAAAAATATAACTAGATAACTAAGAAAGTATACAAATAAAAATGAGTGATAAGTTAAGATAGAAGAAAATAATTTTCTTTGATCTAGAGTGCCAACATAATACAATTTTTGTACAATACAAATAAGATGTATGAAACTAATGAATTAATTTTTTATACAAATATGCTTTATATTAATTAAAAATATAAAAATTATGTTATTTCTAAATAGGTAATACATTAAATAAATTATAAAATCAAATATCCATGTAATATTTTATTGAAAATGGCAACTAAAAATTATGTTTTCTTAATTAAAAAATTAGCATTTTTTATATGCATTTCTAGTTATAGACAACCAACTCAGTTTAGTCAACATAAAACAACCAAACATCCAATCCTAGTTGTTGACATTCCTTTCTCCATATAACAAATTAACAATGTGAATTGCACAAATGAATATTTAATTCATTCCGCTTTAGTAAAAGAAAATGTAAGTATTTTTTTAATAATTTATAATGTAAAAAAAAAAAAGTCTGAAATGCGGAATAGAATGTTCAATGGAGTTCAAAAATCCTTACAGCTGTACTTTTTGTCAATTATTAATTGAAAAAAATAAAAACAAGAAAATTAAACAATTTAAATTATTGAATTAAAATTAAAAACACAGGTTATTACTCTAATTACTTTACACATATATTATACTGTATACATATAGTTGCAGTTTGTATATAATTGTTAGTTTATGTTTTTAAATTACAAGTAAGATTTGCAAAGGAAATTATAACATCTACTAGTAGGCAAAAGACCTTGGCCTACTATGGGATTGTTGCGCTAATGAAGAAGAAGAAAGAAATTATAACTAAATAATTACCTTTAAGAAAACTTTAATCATTTGATGTGCTTAATATGTATACAATTATAAATAATTCAAGGTTCTACCATTTTAAATATTTGTTTTATTTTTATTTATTTGTTTGTTTACCCTTTCCGTGTTTACAATGAAATGCTCTCAGATTTTGCTTTACAGTAAAATAAACCTATTTTTACTAATTTGTTAATTTTAATAATTTGCTCAATTCTCTCCTTCATATTTACAATATCTTTCACATATTTCTCGATTCAACAACAATTATCTGAATAAAACATACCTCTTCCCTGTGCCTGGCTCTTTCTCTCTTGAGCGATCCTGTCCTCATCTCCTCTGCGTTCCTCTCAGCGGATGAGAGCTGCGATTTGAGACGGTCCCTCTCCTCCGCCAGGCTGGCAATCTGGGTCTGCATGCTGGTGATCTCGGAGGACATGAGTGTCATCCGGCCTTCGTAGTCGCGCTTCATAGACTCCAGCTGGTTGTCCGTCTTAGAGTCGCCCGTGCCGATGTGAGACCAGGCGGCGGAGCGGTCCATCGCTTCCAGCGCCTCGACCTATGCATAAAAACCATCCCATCAGTAAAATTTCGTAAAGGATCTTAAAAAAATTAAACAACGGTAACGATTTTTAATACAGTATATATCCTTTTATAAATACCATTGTGGCCTAATAAAGCATTGGATTTCTAAACCTGGACAAAAACCCGACAAGCGAAGGTAAACTGGAACATCCTGTGTCATGCCGGGATGGCCACGATAAATCAATTGGCTAAAATGGAGTGCGAATACCTTAGATGACATCTCTGACTTTCAACACCATGGTGGAAAATTATTTGCGCACGTAAGCAGGCCTTTTGTGGTGGCCGTATGCAAAGCTTCCTCCGTTCTAGTGTTGAAAGACTGCTACTACTAATATTACTACACCACACCACATAACTGTACCTCGAGCTGAGTTGCCCCTATACAGTTTGGGAATGATGTGGGTGAGAAGTCTGATTGGGCTTTGTGAAGCTCTCAGTCTTATGGGACCGGGCTTAAAGTGGATTCCGAAGCACTATAAATATCCACGGCACAGCCGGAACTTGAACCCGAAACCTGTAACACTGAGCGCCTGAGCGCTAGACACTCGTCCATTCAGGTCCCAGTGTTAAAAGACTCGCATCAAAATGCCCAGAATTAAAAAAAAAAAAGAAAATCTGCTTAAATAATAAGCATCCATAGAATTGTTATAGCCAATATATTCATGAGTAACAAAGTTGAATGTAACCAAATATGAATATGAAATTAGATGGTAAATCATTATTAGGTAGAACTAAGCGAGATTGGTTGAAAAACTCAGTTTGGTTCGTTCGAGAACCCGGTAGGCGCCATTTTATAGAAAGCCCTCCGCTAAGAGAAGGGGGCGTAGGGGGTGTAAGGGTCATAGTAGCGTAGGAGGGCGTAGTAACTTGCTTGTAATAATGCAACATAAAACATTTATCAAAAAGAGGAATTAAATGCACTCTTACCTTTTTCTGTAGCCTGTCTCTTTCTTCTTTTAGATATTTCTCCTCCTTCTTGTACGATTCAATGAGTGTTCCCTTTTCTTCTACCAAATCTTGCAGCCGTCTTCGGTCTTGTTCTGCTGATTTTATTCTTTCCAGTCGCCGACTCAGTTCTTTTTGACTCTTTCCTGCAGATGTTAAATTGCAATTATTAATTATTTAAGTTGTACTTATGCAAATAGTTTTTGATGATTTACGCAAAAACTAAAAATGTTGCTTAATAAAGGTGTGTAAACTGGACCCAGTGTAATATTTTTTCCAAACTATTATTAAATTAGAACCAAATTAAATACATAAGAACTTATTTAACATACTTATATACACATTATAATTAAATAAATAACTGTGAAAAATTAAGTCTCCACGTAAAGCAGTAGTACCTTGTACTGACAAGAGTTATAGATATTTTAGTATGCATGAATTGGGATGGATGAATCATGCATGATATGTATGGAATGTTTGCTAATTTTTTAAAATAAAAAGCAGAATTTCACAAAACATTATGAATCAAAATAAATAGCAAAAAAATTATTACGCAATTTCAAATTCAATTTCAATAATAAAAACTTGAACCCTAAAAGTTAAAAATTCAACTTCTCTTCTCATTGCCATGGAAGCTGCTTATAAGGCTAACATAATGATTTAGAGCTTTCCAGAAAAATTTAAAAATTATCTCATGTAGAATTTCTAGAAATTTCAGAAGCGTTAAGAGTAACATTGACAAATATATTGTCAAAATCGCCAAGAAGTGACAAAAGTTGGTGATCATCAACTTAACCTTCTGTTTTTACAGTATAATAGGTGTATATTTAAGAAACTAAAATATTTTTTAGATCAAGTGAAATAAATGATTTATAAAACAAAAAATTATAAAAATTGTAATTAATTAAAAATATATGATTATTTATAAAATTTCCAATATTTTATTATAGTGTATTTATTAACTACAAAAAGTTAACAAATAATAATATTGAATAAAGTTGTCAGCTAAATTGTATCGTATAAAAATAAAGTAGTCAGAAAAAATGAATGCAAATAACAGGACAATTTCTTACTTGCAAATCAAGTTTCTCCTTTATCCAGCTGTCTTGGCGATTGTTGTAGGATTCTTTGACAGATTTAAATTCAAAATTTATCTCATTGTACTCCTTTCTTATCTTATTTAAGTTGGCTTCAGCATCTTCTTTTTCTTGCACAAGTCTCGATTTTGTTTTCACGAAGTCGTCTTCCAGTAGGTCGTACTGAAAAAAACATGTATTTCACGAAAGCAAATTGGTAACAACATTTTGCTTAACTTTTTATATTCAACATAGTTATTCAGATGTAGTCAATCAATAATAAATGATTTTTTGTTTTTATGTATTTTTAAGAAAAATTCGACAATTCAAGCTATAAACAGAACAATGAGCATTGTGATAGTTTGTAATGGTTAAAGTTAAATATTTTATGCCCTGGTGGTGCACTGCTTTTTGGTGCCCATAGAAGCCAACAGATTTGCTTTTTACGTTTTGCCAATGGACACTTCAGAGGTCTCATTTATGATATGATATTTTTGTTGTTGTTACTTGATATATTTTTGTTGTTGTTACTTGATATATTTTTGTTGTTGTTACTTGATATGATATTTTTCTTGTTGTTTTGTTGTTATACGTTGTGATATTTTTAAAACCTCACCAAGTGTATAATTGCTTAAGCATCGCTAATCTCAGAAGCAGTCAGATGTCTGAATATTTAAAGACAGACAGTCACTACGTTATGGACACGATTTCAAAATGATGGAAATGCTGTAAGAAGGCCTGAACAAGGTCATAAACGAATGAAAACTGCTTCTGGAGATCGATATTTGGCAATAACCGCTTGTCATAACAGAAAGTCTATTACTAGTCAGTTAAATGTAGAGCTTGCAGCCGCCACTGGAACTGTTGTATCACTGCAAATGGTATACAGAAGGCTTAATGAAAAAGGCCTTTTATGCCAGAAAGTGAAAGGTATGTGTTTCACTGCCTTCAGAACAAAAGAGGGATCACTTTAATTGGTGCAAAGAACATCAGAACTGGAGTGAACACCATTGATCCCATGTTCTCTTTTACTGATGAGTAGACGTTTAGTTTTACAGGTGATTCTAAAAGTTTTTACATCTGGTAGATAGACAGAAATACGAAATTATTATTATTATGATACGTGATCGTTTCGTAGTGGAGGTGTGATGGTATGGGGATGAATATTGATATATATATGGGGAGGAATATTGATCGATGAACAGACGCCGCTACACATTTCCAACAGCGAATCTGTAACCTCCCAGAAATATCGACATAAGGACTTGGTGCCTTATGTAAGACTTTTCAGTGGTTCATATAGATCTGACATTTTATTTATGGGGGATAATGCTCGTCTACATCAAGAAACCCTCGTTGACGAATTCCTTGAAAGTGAAGATATTCAGCGAATACCGTGACCAACAAAGTCTCTTGATCTAAGCACCCTTATGAGACTTCCTTGAAATAGCAATTGGATAAACATCCTCCTTCTAGATATGAAAATGCTCTAAAGATGACTTTTCTGGAAGATTGAGCTTAATTCACCAAACTGTAGATAACAACGTTATTGCCAGCATGAAAACACGTTGTGATATGTGCATACAAGTCAAGGGAGATCACATTCCAAATTAAATTCGTAAGGCTTCATTTTGTTCTGAGTTATTCCTTTATTTCTGAACATTTTTTATCACATTTTAATACCCTTTTTTATTGTTTCATGCTATAATTATATACCATATGCAGTGCTTTTAAATTTTTACCTTTGCATTTATGTGTCATTCCAGATAAATTCATAAACTTATAGTTCACAGTTTCTGAGAAATTCGTATATTTATGCATATAAATATAATTTTGTACATGAGTGCATTATAATAAAAAAAAATACCAAATCACCAAGACTACTGAAAAGACTACTTTTCCTTCTTACTGGACTTCTAGACTGGAAAAGGAACCTTATATCATTATCATTCTGAAGTGAAAGAAGACAAATCCCAACTCACTCTGGAAGTGAGGTGGTCGTATTCGCTCTTCATCCTGTCCGTCTCCTGCTCCATCACCCTGATCTTCTGCTGCAGGTTCTCCACCTCCTCCAGCTGCATCTGCATCCTCCTCTGCTCCCTCTCCATGGCCACCACCCTCTCCTTGCTGAGCAGCACCTCCTCCTCCTTCTGCTTCAGCTGCTGCTCCGCCTCCCTCTCGACTTCTCCCGCCTCTTCACCTCCGAGTGGATGTCCGTCTCCAGGTTGTCCCTCTCCTTCTTCCACTCTTCCCTCTCGCGACGGTGCTCCGAGGCCAGCTTGCGGGACTTCTCTGTAGCCTCCCGCAGAGAGTTCTCTGCCTGCAGGAGAAAACGGAAAGGTATTCAATATCCATAATGTATAAATGTTTTAACTATAAATGTCAGACATAAATGTGTCATTTTTAAAAATCAATCACAAGTTCTCAAGAGTCACTATAGTAGTAGGTTTTTTCACGAGAAGTATTGGCATTTCATTCCCAAGAGATAGGAATGTGTGTTATTTGAAGATATAAAATAACAACCCATCAATCAAATTTGACAGTAGACAAACAGTAATGTCGGTAGATATAGTACATGCAATTGATGTTTTGTACTAATGAGTACAACCTGTCGCTCAAATGTGACAGCAGAAAATCAGTGTCATGGATAATGAGATTCGTGAAATTAGCGATTATCTGTGCGACCTTCTCAGGTCTAACCAATTACAGATGTAAAATGAACTATACCATGAATTTTTCCATCGTGATGGGTGATAGACCACGAGCTGAGAAATGTCTACTCCAATGAGAAGAGGGGGAAGCTGACCTTCCTCTTGACGGATTTTTTTTTTTAAAGTTATTTTCGGTGTGAAGAGAGACAGTTCTGCGACGAGTCGACCAAAAGTATTGTTTTTATCTTTTTTTTTTTTTTCTCTGAAGGGACATAGGTCGGAGTTTTCCGCCTGTTTTCAAAGGGAACCACTTGTGATTCCGTAAATCACGCAGTGTGATAATTAAGGCCTGCCGCAGACAGGGCAATTAGATTCTACATAGACTCGAGAACTCTAAAAATATTCGACCTTTGAAGTGAATTATACTTGTGATTTAATCGTGCACTTGTGATCAAAAATTAAAGTGTTCCCATGAACCTGAAAGTGGCCCTTTTCTTGAACCCATTATAGATCTAATATAGGCCGAGAGGTTACTCTATAGTAGAAATGCATGCGTTAAGGCTCTACTACTGGTAAGCTGGAGTCCTATACGTTTCCCAACTTGCAAAAGGCAGAAATGATTACTGTGATAATGCGCGATATAGAAAATAAATAAGACACTCGCAAAGCATTATCCCAGAAAGCACTGCTCAAATAACACAAATTGGCACACCAATGAAATGTTCTTCAAACAAGTATAACAATCCAAAGTCTCGTCAGTGTTCTCCCGGTTATCAAACTGTCCAATCAAATTGAAACTGCATTATTTTCCATTTGGCATGAATTTATCTAATAGAATCTATTGGATTTGTTTTAGAAAATTCAAGACCAGATTCAACAGATTATATTGCATTCCAAGAACATCTGAGTCTGCTTGATTAAGGAGACCAATATCATAAGACTAGGACCGTATCCTGTATATGGGGTCTCAACATTAACCAAAAACTTTGAATCTTTATAATGTTTTTTTTTTAATTACGTAGAGGACTGGTCGTATGGACCATTTCTCTGCGAGCAGTCCAATACAAATTAGCCTTGTAAAAGGCATGTCGTGTGGGCTGCACCGACTACGCTGTTATTCATTTAGCACTTCCCAGAGGGCACGTGTATCTTGAAGATACGCTACGGACGCCAGTAACACTAACCCCACAACGTTCTTCCGTCAAATGAGACCGGGACCTACGGTTTAAAGTGGATTCCAAAACACGACAAACATCTATGGCAGACTCGAAATCGAAACCTGTGTCACCGAGCGCCAGATTGCTAATCACTCTCCCATCAGGCCCCAAATCTTTATAATGTGATATAAGCTTTAAAAATTTTGGTGTCTATATAACAGAAAAGAAAGATGTGTAGAATGTCTTAATAAAATGTGGATATTTATTTTATAACTGTACAGAAAAGATCCTAATAATAAAATTATGAAAATATTATTAATATAATAATAACTATATAATATTAAAAGACAATTAAAATTTTTATTAAAATATAAATCTTAATTCGAGAACTTGAAAGCAGTTTGGTGAGAGAACAATATAGTAATTTTTCAAAAGATTTTCCAACTTAATAAAATATGCAAAATAAAAAAAATGTAGGAAAGAATATTATTAAAATGACCTTTTTGATCTTCCTGGTGACTTCTTGAATAAAAAAAACAAAAGAATTCTGGTTATAACTCTACATGTAGATTTAAAATTCATGCTATATAATTTTCTGTTAATTCAACTATTAGTTCTGGTATATACAAAACCCATGCGTCAACATTTTAAAAGTCTAAGAATCTTACCTTTTCCAGTTTTTCTGACAACTCCTGGGCTTTGTTCTTGGCGATCTTTTCTTCCTCACGAACAAGTTCCATAGCCGCTTCGCCTTTCTCTCTGGCTTCCCTCACGGAACTCTCTTTTTTTCTTTTGAATTCTTCGCGCAGTCGGGATTCCTTTGTAACAATTAGAACACACAATCAGAATAGAGAATTTGATGAATTACTGCTTAAAAAAAAGCGTGTTGATGATGGCTTTATTTATGGTGCCTTTAAATGCGTAATGTGAACAACTTACAAAATTGAGACTAAAAGTTTGTTGAGAATTTTTAAATATCTATTTGCCAAATTGTGTGCAAAGATTTAAATAAATGATGAATAAAAAGATAAAATATATCATTTTCTCTATTTTCGAGGAACACTCTGAATTATTGAAATTTCAAAAACTTTTGCCATAGAACAAAGTTTTACTCTTAAACTTCATACATTGCTTGAAATTGAGTTCTCATGTTAATCTACTCTGAACTTTTTGTGAATGTTCATGGTTAGTTGAAAAATCTACTAAGCAAATTATTGTTCTACTGATCGATTAAATCGAGTATTGAACAAATTATCGTTCCAAATCTACAAAAAAAAGTTATCGTTCTACTGATCGATTAAATCTACGAGTATTGAGCAAATTATCTTTCTAAATCTACAAATCAAATTATTGTTCTACTGATGGATTAAATCGATTATTGAGCAAATTATCGTTACAAATCTACAAAAAAATTTATCGTTCTAAATCATATTGATTAAATCTATGAGTATTGAGCAAATAATTGTTCTGAATCTACTAAGCAAATTGTCGTTCTATTGCTGCAATAAATCTACTAGTATTAAACAAATTATTGTTTTGTTGCTATTGCTAATGGAAAGTTTGTAATAGTTTTTATTTTTAACTCAATTTGTTTTATTTTTCAAATATTGTTTCATTACATTTATGAAACAAATTATTAATTGTAATTAACTATGATTGTATATATCTATTATTAGAATTACATATGATTTTGTGAAAAATTTAAGGCTTAAAATGTTAAAAATTATCCATTATAAACAATTTTCTCTGATAAACCAATATGAACTTTAGACTTTTTTATTTCTAAAAAGCTTTATAATATAGTAAATGATCATTTTTAACAAATCAATACTTATAAGTAGTTCCAAAGGGCTTAAAAATAACGAAGAAATTAAAAAAAAATTTAATTCAATATTACTTATTTTTTTTAAAAACTTGTAAAATACATGTTTAAAATTCACTAAACAAGCAATAACATTAATCTTCATTTTAATTATCAGTTTTCCGTAATCGAAATCATGTAAATTTATCTTTTATTCTCTTTTATTTTACTACTCTTATTTGACACACATAATAGAGAGAAATTATTTGTAAAAACATTTAGATTTATGCTAATTTGCACCTCATGCTTTAATACCAGGGATATAAAATGCTTTCAAAAAGCGGAAAAGTGAAATCTAAACTAAATGAAAATGAAAATGGGATTCACAGATATCAGTTAGACTAATCTATTAATCCAGGCGATTCATGTAAAAATCTAATATTTTTAATTTAAGCAGTTATTAGACTATTAGCTCCTGTCTGTTTTCCCCCACTTCTATAATGTTCATCGAAACACTCACTTTTTCTATAAACATCTTCTCGTTCCCTGTGATCTGGTGCTGCAGCTGCTCTATGCGGTTCTTGAGTTCGTTGATGTTCCTCCTGAAGTCTTCCCTCTCCCTGTTCCAGCTGGAATTGATCTCTGTTTGGCGCTTGTCGGTGTTCTGCTTCAAGCGGCTCCTTTCGTCCTCCAGCTGCATAGGGAGAAAAAAAAAAGCAGCTGATTAGATTTCTGCTGACATACAATTGTTATTTTCAACATATTTTTGTACACTTTTTTCATTGATTCTGATTAAAAACAGAAACAGTAATAATGTAAAAAGTTTTTAAAGAAAAGGCATGAGAGACTTATGATTGTGATTTCTTGAATTTTCAGTATAATGATTTACTTGTATATAAATAATTGCTTGTAAATCATTATATGATTGATTGTCGGAGGTATTACTCCTCCTACAAAATACAGTGGTCTGATGGCTAATTGGCAAGCTCTCTGGCCGTTGATACCACACGCTTCAGACTCGAATCCTGGCTGTGACATGGATGTTTGTGAGTGGATCGGAATCCCGTTGAAACAGTAGGTCCCGGTATAATTAGTCCAAAGTGTGCACAAAATGATCGTAGAGCGACAAATTAAACCAAACCTACAAAATACGGATTTTCAATGATAATTTCATATATGGTGATATGTCTGTAATCTGGATTATAATTATCTTTTTAATTTAAATTTTAGAAACAGCGTATTTTTTAAGTGGATTTGGTTGTTAAAGATTAATTTATCTTTAATTCATTGAAATTTTAGAGGTTTTCATTTCAGAATTAGGGATGGGGACGTGGTTTTAGGATTTTACGATAACTATTAAAAGCAATTTATTTTAAAATTGTATTTTTTACTACTTTAAATTAAATTTAAGTTACATTTTTACTACTTGTATTTTATAAGTTACTCATTTAAATGATAATCTAAATTCTTTTCATTATTTGTATGCTGTTTTTTAGTGTTAGTTAATTAATATTTAATTTCTTGAAATAAATATTTGCTCTATATGCATATAAATATTTGCTCGATATGCATATAAATATTTCACCACGCAGTTGGTTAACTAATGCCTAACTATAATCTCACCTCATTTCTGAGTTGGTTGCACTCCTTCCTGAGTGAGGTTAGATCCATGTCAGTTTTATCTATCTGGTTTCTGAGTTCAGCAGCTTTAGCTTCAGCTTTAACTAGGAGATTGCGTTGTTCTTCCACCTGGAATATAAAAGAATCAACAAAAAAATTCAATGAATGCTCTTTTTAAATTTTATGAAACATATTATAGAAAATTTATATCACAGACATAAAAATCGTCCCTATTAATTATATTATTGTTAAGCTATATTAAAAACTGATAAATATTTAAATTGCTATATAAAAATTAATAATTAAATAAAATAAATTATAAAAATCATTTCTTTCTTTTTGTAAATTTTGATTCTTTTTTGTATGCATTATAAATCATTTTATAACTACGATTAAACTATTTAATATTATTTTAAATATGCTTAAAGTATATGCAAAAAAAAAAAAAAAAAGTATATTTTCTAAAGAATATTTTTAAATATTTTTCAGTATTTTTCTAAATTTTTTATTTTTTCAGACATAGCTAATAACAAAATTAAAATAATTTGATAAATAGCATGCTTTTACTTTTGATTTTAAATAAAATGTGTGAAAAATAAAGAATTATTTGCTATCATTTAAATTAAATTAATATTGCAAGATTATCTAACAAATTAGCTCTAATTTATTCTTTTAAAATGTTACAAATTAAATTTTTAAATTTTATATATAATGATATTTTTTTCAAACTCATGAATGACATTTGGATCATATTAAACTCAACTTTCATGTTTGAATGTAAGTTCTGTGTCAATTAATAAATCATTAAATTTTTTTTATTCCATGCCCATCTCCGACCTCTCTATCATTAGTCGATGAGCAACTCAATACAATAAAGAATGGCAAAAAAAAATCACTAAAGGCATAGACAGTAGCACAAAAAGGGATGCATTTAAGAACAATAGGGCATATGATGAGGTGCTCTCCAGACATGGAAACGCCATAGTCGCAAAAGGGGTAGATATCTGTATCCTCCAGTCACTAATATTCTCTGTAGATAGTCATGGTCCGTGATAAGTCTAAAGTAAGTCACGCCGAACGCTCTAGGCAAGGAACTGGGAATTCTTGTTGACCTATTCAATAGGGAATTCCACTTTTTCTCAGAAACCTTCTCTCTATACAGGTTGAAGCAATTGGATTTAATAGAGAAAGATATATATCCCCATATATAACGTAAAGGAGGAAAATTAGGGCATTAAATTTTAAGCACCAGTTGAGCTGGTACTTGAAAAACGTGTGATTTTGACACCATTTAATTTGAAAAACAGTAATTGATGCTATTATACGACAGTTGACAAACATTTATCAGGCGGGAAATTAAGATTCTATATTAATTCAATAAAAATAGACCATATTTAAAAAGATTTTTCATAAAAATGAACGACATTGCATGTGAAGCGATTTCTTTCTCCAGATCTGCTTTCTGAGACTCCAGAAGCCTATTGATCTTGCCATGTTTTCTTATATGACGCAAAGGCAAAGGTGGAAAATTAGGACACTAAATTTTAAACACCAGTCGAGATGGCATTTTAAAAATGCGTAACTTTGACAAAATTTAATTTGAAAACATCAATGAATGCTATTACTGTTAACAAGCCTTTTCTTATGATTCTATATTATTTCAATAAAAATAGACCATGATAAAAAAAAAAAAATGGCATTGCATGTAAAGAGACCTCTTTCTCCAGATCTGCTTTCTGCGACTCCAGAAGCCTGTTGGATCTTGCCATGTCTTCTTTCAGAGAATTCGTAGTATTCATCTTCTCTTGTGTGTCCCTCAGTCGCTGGATCTTCTTCTCCAGGGCTTCTTCAGCTGCTCGAGCTTTCCTCTCTGCGTCTTCTTTCTCCAGTTCTAGCTGATGGATTTTACGAGCATAGTCCACTGACGCCCCACTCTGCCTGGAAATCTGAGACAGCTGGGTCTCTGCAACGGTGGCGCGATTCCTAGAAAAGGCCAATTATTCATTTGAAGAAATCACAACAGCACTAATTTCGATATTCTACGTTCTATAGTATGTAGCTAAGCATAGTATAGTATGTTAGTATGTAAACACGTACTATAGTATGTAGTAGGCCTAAGGTTCTTTCCCGGAAACGTGAGTTTGTTTCCGAGCAAGGGTCACTAAACTTCTTTACCTGTCTTTTTATCGTTTTCTTTATTTAAGTATTATTATAGTAAGGCAAGTAAAATGACATTTATGTGTTTTTAGATAATTTATTTTACAATTATAATGTTTATTGCTGCAGTTATCGTATCCCCTGAAGAGTACAATGGAATCAAATATCTTGGTGATACCGAATACCCCTGGGACCCTGTTAAGACAAAAAACTGGGGTATTATCTTGTTATTTTGGTGTAAAAAGGGAATTTTATTGAAAAGTTATTATAGAATATATTATAATAGACACATTTTATTATTTCTACGTATGATTAGAAATTTGCAATTGACGTTTTTTTTATGAGAAATTTAATTTTGCTTGCATTATGTTAGAACATCGAAACATTCCTCTACATGGTTTTTAACAAACAAGTTTACTTACAGAATACTCAAGAATACCCCAGGCTTTTTATATACTATATCTTATAGATTCCAACGAAGATATTGCGAAACAAAATTCTTTTCGTTCTTACTTTTGAGTGTCGATTTCTTTCTGCAGAGTCTCTTTTTCATGCTTTCCTTGTCGATCTCCAGCTGCAGCCTGTCCTCTTTGTACTTCAGGTTTTTCTGGGCATCCTTCAGCTCCTTCTTCACTTTCTCCAGCTCTTCTTCTACTTCTTCCTGAACTACCTCTCGACTCCTCAGGTTGACTTGGAGATCACCTGTAACACACAATCAAATGTAAATAATTATCCGTATCGGTCTCAAATAAATGTGTAAATCATTTTTATGGTAATTATTTGATCACAGTTACTTTAAAAGATTAAATCAACTTAAAAAAATTTTTTTTTAACAATTCTATTTCCCGAAATGATGCACAACAGAAACTTCCCTATATTCAATGTTGGTTACTCCATTGAATGCTAAATTCATAAATGAACAATATAATTTTTGAACATACAATATTTTATAATCTTATATAAATATAAACAAAAATAGAAAACGTACTCTTGATACATTAATTATTTAAAATAAAATGTGATAAATACGAAAATTTTTTAAGCATCTTTAAAGTATCCAAATTTACATATTCTATATAATTATATTACGCTTTAATCGCATACTAAAACATTCATATTGCACATACTTCTGCCAGAGCCATCATTCGAGCAGCAGATCGAGGGTGGGCCAAGGCCGTTTGCCTATTATCAGATCTCGAAACATAACATTTTTTTTTTTCTTTTTACTAGGTAGGGTTATCATCCCAACGCTTTATATTCATATTAGACAGGGACATACGGTTTTAATGTAAATTCCGAACCATTACAAACATCCATGGCACCACTGGGACTGGAACCCGAAGCCTATGGTACCGTGCACCAGAGCACTAGTCACTCGAAATAAAGTCACTTTTGAGAAATTCAAATATTATTTAACAAATCTACATGCTGTCTGTTGTTTCACTCACTGATTTCGTCCTGAAGTTCGCTGACCAGCTCCCTGAGTTCCACTCTGGTGGCAGAGTCCCTGATGGCCTTCATGGGCTTCTTCTTGGACCCGAGGGCCTCTTTGAGCTTCTTGTACTCCCTGCCCAAGCGGCTGTTCTCCACCTCCAGCTGCACCGCCTTTGCCTGTACACGGCCTGGTATTCGTCGTCCTTGCTTTTCAGCCGCTTCTTCAGGGACGCGATCAGGTCATTCTCGTTGTCCGACAACAGGGAGGTGAGGCTCTCTCTTCTGGGTTTATAGTCCTGCAGGAGTAACAGATGAGGTTAAATAAAAATACAGGAGGTGATGATAGAAATAATGATAGAATTACAGTACGAGAACTGCTGGATATAACAAAAAAATAATGTAAGAAACACTAGATGCGATAGAAACGAAATATCTTACATGAGTACAAAATTTCATAAATTTCGATAAGAAATCTTTTGGTTACTCTTAATATGTTCAGACGATATTTGATTTCAAACCGTTTATTGTTAATGATGGGTCCGACCGTATATAAATGAACCATCCCTTATATCCAGATTTGTTAGATTTTTTGAGATTATATATACTGGTTTCATTGTTCTAATATGTAGAAATTTAAGCATAAGTGTTTTTATCATAAGTGTTTTTAATCATAATTACTCAAATTCTTCCCAAATTAATAATTGATTTAATGTTATTTACGTTAATCGAATATAATCATATTGGTATAAAAATCAATTAAAATTTAATTAATAAAGTTTCTCGATGTTAAATATAATCATAAGTAGTAATGAATAAATGCTCTGCTTTTATTCACTGTTGACAACTTATATGGTTTGAAATAAAAGAATTAAAAATATGATATCAATAAACTTTTGAAAGCTAAATATTAAAGTTATCAATCTCGGCTTCAAGTAAACCGAATCAATTTTTGATAAAATGCATTTCAGATTTTGGAACAGAAAATAGTGAGGATAATTATATGTGTTTCAAAAGATTTTTTAAAGATAAAAGGTAAAGCAAGTGTTGTGGGGAGATATTATTAAAGGTATAACAATGACTGTTATACTTTTAAATCATACGAGGATACCCAACAATCCCCGATGACATCCTTTCCGCCCAGTTCCGACTTCTGACTGGCCATGATTGCCTAACGGAACATATCCATTGCATCTTTTTCGAACCCTGACTGTTCTCAACGTAATTCAGCAGATCCAATGAACAGAGACCACCTCCAACGATGTGCGGTACTTGACGGCGACTCGGAGACAGCACTTTATTGGCGTGCGAGAGAACTCTTAAGGCAATGACTTCGGTCATCTTTTGTATTTTTTGGATGTTTATTCTCTTGTATTTGTTTTTTACCTTGTTATTTTTAATTGTAAACCTTCGCATTATACTACTGTGTTCAAAAAGTAAACTAATTTTCAATTTAAAATTCCCTGAGCTAATGGAATATCATTTTTTTTTAGGTTGCTGGCACTGTCCTTGACATCTGTGTGAAATTTGACGTCAAAATATTCATTAGTGTTTGAGGCGAAACTGATTCCGGCGATTTTTGAAATGTCTGAATTAATTGAAAGAACTTAATTAAATTTTGTTTGAAAAATGAGAGACCTTGCTGATGATGTTTGAATTTCAAAAGGATCGTTTACAAGTGGTATAAACATTTCAAAGGGCCGCAAATGCGTCAAAGCCCTC
Organism: Caerostris extrusa; assembly: GCA_021605095.1. Taxonomy (NCBI): domain Eukaryota; kingdom Metazoa; phylum Arthropoda; class Arachnida; order Araneae; family Araneidae; genus Caerostris; species Caerostris extrusa. Next base: position 135,615 of record BPLR01014988.1, on the reverse strand, counting down.
TAGTCGATCAACCTCAACCGGCTCACCGAAAAATTAAAGAATGCAAACCAGCAATTACAATGAGAGACCTTGCTGGATGTTTGAATTTCAAAAGGATCGGCCAATTCCATTTTGAGCCGTTGCAAATCTTTGGTACCGAAAACACTGAATGCGCCAGCTCATATCGTTCCAAAAATGACCGTATTGTTCCACATCGTGCCGATTCTTCTGTGCGACTTCCGGCTATTCCTAAACTCAAAAGACCACTCTGGGGACACCGTTTTGAGTCGACTGAAGAGATTCAATGTGAATCGCCGCGCGCTTTGAAGGCCATATCCTGCCGATGACTTTTTAGCATGCATTGAGGATTGGAAAAAAAATTGGCATAAGTGCATTGTGTCCGGCGCGGATTACTTTGAAGGTGATAAAATAAATTTGGAAGAATAAATAAAGAGTTTTTGAAAAAAAAATAATTGGCTTTACTTTTTGGGCACAGTAGTAAATAAAAAAAAAAAAAATCGTAAGAGAAAATGATGGTATTCTGATGGTTGTATTTACTTGAATGAGAACTGGGTTTTCAGAGGCTGCCTTTTCCAGTTCGTCTCTCATGGTTTCCAGTTTCCTCTGCTGTTCCTCCAGTTTCTGCTTCAGTTCCATGTTCTCCATCTGCAGGATGTCTGCCGAGGACGGGGGAGGTTTCTTGCTCAGCCTCAAGGTCATGCGCTTGTTCTCCACATTTAGCTTCTCATTCTCTGTTTCCAGGTTGTTCACCTGCGCATGAATAAATGAGATAAAGAATGTGATGAATAAATCCGAATGAAACACACAATTCACTACTTAACTAAATTTAAAATAAGTGAAAAATTATTTAAATACAAGCATCATATAAGTGACGTATGAAATTAGTGGAAATTGATAAAAACATAAATAAAAGATAGGAAATACAAAACTAAAATTTAAAATTATACATGATTGGTACAATAAAAGTAATCCTCGTGGTGCTGTTATATTTGAGATTCTGAAATTATTTTTATTCTGAAATTATTTTTGAAATTATTAAAAATTTTATGAAAACCATTTTTATAGTTGTTTTCATGAATCTCGATTCTATAAAAAAAATGTATAAAAAATATTTCAACAACTTTTATAGAAAAGTAAGTTTTATTACAACTTGTAAAAATTATTAGTGTAACTTTTAAGATATTATGAAATGGTATAGATATAGATGGGTATTAAAGTATTATGAGATAGACGGATGATATATATAGTAGGATGGATTGTTTCCAGTATCGTGGAATTCGATTTGCAAATTCGCTGGATTCGATTTCCTGTACAGTTGGATTCGATTTCTATAGTGATCAATACTTCAGTAAAATACTCGGGCCTGCTATCTATGGACAAATAGGTTTGATACATACTGATCTATAGACAAATAGGTTTATTCCATACTAAAATAGTGTACCTTTTGTCTGAGTATGCTGGCTTCCTGTTCGACCAGCTGCAGTTGTCTCTTGAGATCCACTTGAATGTCGCTGTCCAGGGACCTGCTCCTCACCATCATCTTGGAGGCCTTCTTCCGGTAGATCTCCACCTCCGTGTTCAAGCGTTCGATTTCGCGGTCCTTTTCAATCAGCTTTTGCGTGTCTCCCGGATCTCATATTCCTGCAACCGGACTTTGTTCTCCCAGTACACACCAGGACTTCCAGCATCTTTTGGAAGCTCGGGAAGCTATGAAAATAGAAATTTTAGAGAAGAATTCCAACAAAATGTTAAGGCCAAACTATAAAAAAGAGGAAGGTGCAACAAAATACATATTTAAATGCTCTCTAAAACAATCAATTTTGTAATCTTCATATACTAATAGGTAAGTGTGTTTGTCACTGAACTCCTCCTAAACGGCTAGACCGCTTTTGATGAAATTTTTGTGTGTGTTTTACAAAACATGGATAATGTTTCTGTGCTGCTCCCTTTGTTGTAAGTCGCCACCAGATGGTGCTGCAAAATATGCATGCGGTATATTAACTTGATGCTGCAGTATATTAACTTCTATACCGTTCAACCAATTGCTATGAAAATTGATAATAATATGTATTCGAGTATGGAAAATGGGTTCGCGCTATCCACTTTATTGTTACTTGCCACCAGAGGAGGCTGCAGCATTTCATATTATATATACCATTCAAACGATATCCATGAAAATAAATATGCAAATATATTGGAAAATGGAGAATATATTCACGATATGTAATTTTCTACAATACATTTTTTTTTTTTTTTGGCAGAACAATGTATACCAGATTCTGCTAGTTCATTATCTAAACATCAAACCATTTTAACCAACCATTCAATTGATAATAATTTAATGTGAAACCAGGAAATGAAGAAATGATTCAATACCAGTATTGAGTTCCTAAAAGGGATTTCTCAAATATTAATGTAACTTAATTTAACTAATTAATCAATTAATGGATGTATTATATGTTAATGTTCTAAATTATCTTATTATTTTATTAGCATGAAAATTAATTAAATAATTACTAATAGTTACTTAAGTGTGTACGAATTTCAATTCAAAAAAATAAAGTTAGAAGTTATTTCACAAATAAATGTTTATTTTTTTCATGTATAAAACCTAACTAAGTGATTTTCATAGAAACGTCTCACAAAAATATAAAAGGGAGTGATTATTCTAAACATTCCTGTCATGAAGTCTGTTGTCAAGAATCGTTCGTAGCAAAACAATAAAACTAAGATTACTTAATAGTTTATTAACAAATTTTCATTTACTTCAACTACTATAACGCTATTAGCAGTATATAACTAAGAATAAGAAAGAAAACATTTTTCATAAAATTCCTATACTTGTCATATTTTTCATTCTTTTCCTTCATTCTTTCTTCTTTTCTTAAATATTTTTTTCAAATATTTTTATATTAATAAATATGTAATATGAAATGCAATTTCTTTACCTCGATGAGGGGCTGGTTGAGAACCTTCTCTTGGAGATATTTGACTTCCGACTGTAAGTTCTCATTTTCTTTTTCTGTTTCGTCCACTTTTCTACGGAGAACGCTCATCTCTTGCTCCATGAGTTCCAGCTGTATTTTCAAGTTTTCTGAAGATACTTCGTCTTCATCTGAAAAATGTAACTATCTTGTAGAGGAATTATATCTTTCATAAAGAATCTTCATTTCTTATTAACCTAATTATCTGGCTAGACCAGCAAAAACATTATTCTCATAATAATAATATGCATGATATATATATATATATATATATATATATATACACATATATATAATTTTTTTTTTTACGTTTTATCAACAAAACAGAACAGGTTGAGAGTTTATATTTACTTTTTATTAAATATGATAAAGATATTCAAAAATGCATAAAAGAAATTTCGTGATTTTGTAGAAATTATAAAACAGGTATTTTCTGTATTAGATTTTAAAAATGTACTGTATGTAATATTTTAAATGCTTTTGCAATTGGGGCTGACAGTAGATCCGCTCTTGCTAGATCCATAGTGGTCATCTTCGTGCTCAACGTCATGTAACACATGACGTTGAGCGTAGATGATGACAAGTTACGTAGGCCTCAAGGTTTATCCCCTTTACCCAAAATGTAGCTTGACTCAAGCACCCCCTGCCCATATCTTGTTTTGCATTGGTTGCCAAAAGAGCCAGTTGTGCTCAAGTGCTGCAGCTATTTTTTCATTGTTTGAGAACACACGGGTTCATGGACTTGGTTTAGATGTTGCTGTCAACTAAGTGGTATAAGAAACAACGAATATTTTTACTCTTAGATAAACATTCATATTTTATATTATTATTAAAGAAAATTAGTTTTAAAAAACTTTTTGAACGATTTCTTGTAAACATTTAAATAATTTTCATTCCGTTAATTTATAGTTTTATAATTGATAAGAAGAAGATGGCACCTAGAATTGAATTGTCGGTAAATTGAAATATTTGGAGTACACCAAGCTACTTTTGTACTTGTTTGTCTGAAACAATTAAAGTCATTGATATGATGTTTGTCTGATTCCTTTACAGATTCATTACTAATAAACACCTCACTACAATATAAGGTTTCATTTAGTGTAATGAAGAATTGTTCAGTTTGTCTCCAACTAAGCCTACAGAATCCCATTTATTTCTTAAAGTCATTCACTTTAATTAAATATAAACTATCACTTGTAAAATTTTATATTTAATGAGAGAATGAATTCCTTTGTTTATTTTATTAAATTACTTTATTCTCTTTATTAATTAGTTTAAAATGAAACAACAATTTTAGAAAATTAAACTTTTGTAAGCATTCCTATTCACGCATTTGTTTGTTTTTTCCAACTGCAACCCCCAAATGCAATTTTTTTTCCAAATCCAACTTTAATCCTCTGTCCAGACATCAGTAAAAAAAACTGATTTTTATGATTGATTTCTATGAATGATTTCAATTATTTCAAGATCATCTTAATACGTACCTACCTCATAGTCACTATCACTAAGTAATGCTCACTAAATTCATTAACTGCAAAATGCTGTTCTTTATTTCAACAAAAGACATATTAACTTTCATTACAGAGAAAAATTGCTTCAGGTTTATTATTTTCATTATTATCACTGGAACAAAGAATGAACATTTTGAAACGAAATTTAAATTTTACCTTTTGTGCCGCTTTTATTCCTCACGATGTTGGTCAGTTTCTTGATTTGCAGCATGAGGGTTTCGTTCTCTTGTTCTAGAGCTCCTATTTTCCTCCTGGCTGTCTTTCCTTCCTCTTCGCTGAATTTCAATTGTTCCCGCAAATCATTCTCGCGTTCCATCGTGTCCGACAGCTCGTGGCTCAGAGTTTCATAATCCTTGCCCATCAAACTGTCTTTTATCACAGGCGAGAGACGGCTCTGGAAAATATAATATATGAGTATTAATATAAGCAATAAATCCTCATCACTAACAATGGATATATATTTACAGATTTGGTTCCTTTAAAACAAATCTAAATGGCCTTATTCCATAAAGATGCATGGCTCTGGCTCAGATGGACAAGCAGCAGCATCACCAATAATGGATCCTGTGTCAATAGATCTGGTCACATTGGAGCAATAGCATCCCTTATTCCCTACTGAATATGGATCTGACTTGTAGATAGGAATCATCACCTGGCCTGTTTTATAATATAGATCTTGGAAAATTGGATCTTTAAAATACGAGAAGATGCTTAAACAGGATTTGTTGTACTAATTATTGTTATGCAGTTTAAGGAAAGCCATGCAAAAGCCCCTACATTATGCATTTTTTTTTTTTTTTTTTAAATATGTCCTTTCCATTGTAAAATTTCATATTTTATTTAATGAGGGAAGGAGTGCAACGTAAATCTACCTCCTCGTGGTGCACTCCGGACAATGTTTGATACTGAAAAATGATCTACAAACACGACTTTCAGTCTGGCTCTCAATGTGAACTTCTATAGTTCTGCAGTGGAACGCAGATGGATTGTGAGAGAGAGGATAATTAAAAGATCTTTAGATGCTCCTGCTTTTCAGATGTTGCTGCTAGAAACAGTCACAAGCCTAAGGTAAGATCCTATTCATGATATCCCTGAATGGCATAGAGAAAGATCGGTGATATGTTACGGACTTTTCTCTGTCACGATTGTCTCCGCTAGCACCTTTACAGAATTAAAGTGACTCCTGACCTTCTCTACCTCCTGTGTGATAACCAGGAAGAAATGGACATGCCTCACCTTGCTTCCTGTTCTACACTGCCTCCTGTTTCTTTATGGAAGTGTTATTGGATTGCCAGACTAAGTTGATGGATTAACAGATATCATTTGTTTCTATCTTGTTCTTTGTATTTATTTTTTATGATATCTGTTATCCTGTAAACTTGTCATTGAAAATTTATAAAAAAATTAATGACAGAATGAATTCCTTTGTTTATTTTATTAATTAGTTTATTCTCCTTATCAATTACTTTAAAATGTGACAACATTTTGTGAACATTTCAAACCACACATTTTCTCAAGCCACACATTAAAGTCACTTGTAACTACAGTAACCATATTCTCTAGATTGCGCTAGGATGCTCTGCTACACTGTACTATTTTGCCTCTACAGTTTGGAAGGAACGCTTTCATCAGTGGCATATGGAAGGCTAAATTTTCTCATTGGTTTAATATGAGAACATTACGTCCATCCACTGCATACGCAATAAAGCGTTCAGATAATAATTGAAGATAGTGTTAAATAATCGAACATTTAATGGAACATGGTTGTGTAATGGAACATTATTGGCCTATATAGGTTTAATCTATATTATTAACTACACAGTATTGCGGCAGAAATTAAATATTTTTAAAAGATTGAAAATTATTACTATATCAAAAACATTACTATTCAACTAGCAAATATAACCGGCAATACTCGATTTCAGAAGTACATAGTCTCCAAAAATAAAAGACAAAGGCCGTTCGATATGTCTTGTCATTTGTTATGGAAATGACTACCTAATAACTTACTCTTTGAGAGCTAAGTTCTTTATACAATACTGAGGCTGTATATTGTATTATTCCCTAATTACAGTAGAAATTATCTGAATATGACGACTTTAACGCCATCACAAATTAGAGTAACATTTTTTTTTTTTTTGTAACTTTTGTAATCTGTGACGAAACAATGTTACAAAGAAATAAAATAATTGTTGATATTGTTTATACCATCTCACAGGATTGTTGAAAGATAGTATAATAAATATCGAAGAAGATATTCGTCCAGGTAGACTGAGTGATATCTCAACACCAGAAACAGTTGCTTCTATAAAGAAACTTGTGTGCCAAAGACTTCTAACGTATAAACAAATTCAAGATTTCTCTTAAATATGTTTGCATGGGTGATTAAAAAGGTTTTACATGGAATAGCAATTTTTTTTTCTGAATGTGAGGAACTCTATGAGCAGAGATTAATCAAATTGGCTCAAATAAAATAATCTGAATATCAAAAAAAATCAATTTTAAAATCAGAAGTATATTTATTTAGTTTGTTGTTAAAGTCAATAATGCTTCATATTTAAAATACTAATTAATTTAATTTATTTTTATTTAGTTAGTTATATTTAGTTATATATATATATATATATATATTTATTTAGTTATATTTATTTAGTTATATTTATTTATTTATTTTTATTTATTTATTTATTTTTATTTATTTATTTCATTATTTTATTATTAGTTATTTCCTTAAATTTTTTATTATTTATAATTTTTTTTGCGCGACAAAAAGCTACTCAATGACAAATTCTGCATACATTTGGTAATACTATCTCAAGTTTGCCCGAACAAAAATACATGTCCCTCGGTTGTTTATAGTATCAAAAACGCACTCTGATGTGTGAATGACAAGCGGTGAAATAAAAGTTAATAAATCGTTTGGACATGTCACACATTGTGTCATCACTGCATGTCACTCTACTCATATCAGATCTTACCAAACGCAAATTAAAAGTTCCAAAAATTAAAAGATTAAAAGAGGGAAACAACAACAAAAATTCCCAGCTCATCTACAGAGTAGGCATTTTCCGACTGCAAGAGCCGTAGTTTTTTAAGTTATTTTTAGTGGCAACAAGCTACATCCTTGGCCTCGGCCCAAACGACATTGTTTGGAGATACAGACGACAAGTCGTCTTTTGATTTGGCTCCCATTGTGGTGAGGTGGGACATTGCTACTGCTCGGGGCACCTGAACCTTTTCGCAAGAGTGTGCTATCTGCACCGATGCAGAGCAAATGAACCGTCGAGACAATGGATTTCCAAGCAAGAGATAATGAGAACATTTAAAAGATTTTGACCTCAGCAGAAAAAAAAGAAGTCTGAATAGAAGCTATTAGACTTACAACTTCCATTTAGTTTATATTTAAAAATATTATATCCTTTTCATTTATATTTATTGCTAAAATCAAATCATTAAATATTGGAAATTGGTTCGAGTTTTAGTTCAATATATCGTTAGATTGATATCCTTTATAAAATATACAGACCAAATGAACCGTCGAGACAATGACTGTAATGACTTTCCAAGCAAAAAATAATGAGAACATTTAAAAGATTTTGACCTCAGCAGTAAAAAGGAAATTTAAATAGAAGCTATTATTATACATTACAAAATTTATTGGAAATGGGTTGGGGTTTAAGTTCAATATATCATTAGACTGATATCATTTATAAAATATACAGAGCAAATGAACTTTCGAGACAATGACTGTAATGACTTTCCAAGCAAGAGATAAATGAAAACATTTAAAATATTTTGACCTCAGCAGAAAAAAAAGTCTCAATAGAAACTATTATACTTACTTTGAGAATTAGAATTACCTATTTCATTTAGTTTATATTTAACTATATTATATCCATTTCATTTATATTTATTACTAAAATTAAATCATTAGATTTATTCGAAAATGGTTCGGGTTTTAGTTCAATATGTTGTTGGACTGATATCCTTTATAAAATATAAGCAAATGAACCGTCTAGATAATAAATGAAATGACTTTCCAAGCAAGAGATAATGAGAACGTTTAAAAGATTTTGACCTCAGCAGAACCAAAAAATGTCTGAATAGCAGCTATTAGACTTACTTTGAAAATTAAAATTACAACTTCCATTTAATTTATATTTAACTATATTATATCCATTTCATTTATATTTGTTATTAAAACTAAATCTTTAAAAATTTATTGAAAATGGTTCCGGTTTTAATTCAGAACCTCAATTGACTGATATCATTCATAAAGTATATCTCATCAGATTAACACATGAAAGGTAATTTTATTGAATTGAAAAAATTACAAAAATATAACTGAATAAAAAATTGGGGATTTAAATAGTAAGTTTTTAAAGAAAGTTTATTTTGATAAAAGAATGAAGCAGAAAAGAATCTAGAAATTCTTCAATTTTATTAGTTAAAGTGTTCAAGCTGATTTTTTTTTTTTTCAGCTTTGCTGACAGAAATATCATATACATAATCAAATTTGTATTTGCATCAGTTAAAATTTGAACCTTTTCATTTTTTTTAGAGCGCTATCTTCACCGATACGGAGTAAATGAACCGTCGAGACAATGACTGAAATGACTTTCCAAGCAAGAAATAATGAGAACATTTAAAAGATTTTGACCTCAGCAGAAAAAAAGTCTGAATAGGAGCCATTAGACTTATTTTGGGAATTAGAATTACAACTTCCCTTTAGCTTATGTTTAACTATATTTTATCCATTTCGCTTATATTTATTAATAAAATAAAATTATTAAAACATTTAATTGAAAAGGTTTCGTGTTCTAGTTCAGTATATAGTTTTACTGATATCATTTATAAAATACCTCTCCTCAGATTAACGTATAAAAATATGCTTTTATCTCCTTTGAAACCATTACAAAAATGTAACTGAATAGATAATTTCGTATTTAAGTAGTAAATTTTCAAATAAAATTTACTTTAATGAATAAATGAATTAGAAATGGATCTAGAAATTCTTCAATTTTAATAGTTGCGAAAAAGTAGCAAAGCTGATTTTTTTCTACTATTCTGACAGAAATATCATATTTATAATCAAAAATTTTTGTTTTAAAATCAGATCATTATCAAAATTTTTTAAAAAAAATTTTAATTTAAAAAATTTAAATAAATATAATAAATTATACATATTTACATTTAAAAATAGATAATAAAATTTAAATAATTTTAGTGAAATTAAAATTAAAAATAATTAAAATAATAATCCTTAAACTAAAGAACGCAAATAAATAAATGAAAAATTCTTGTTTTCTTGTGAATTTTTTCGTAAAGTTTAATTTAACTAAGTAAAGTTTTTATCAATAATTATTTATGTTGTTTAACAAAATAATTTTCATAGTTTTTCCTTTGAAGTGATTCATTCTTAATAAAAAAGTTTATTTCAAAACAAATCTTCTAATCAAATTATTAAACCTTTTGCTGTAGTTTAAATAACAATATTAAGAAAATAATGTTCTGAATTTTTATTTTTTAATCGTCGAAGGTTTTTTAATGTTATCAACTATTGTTACAACGAAGACTTTAAATCTTTTTTTCAAATGCGAATCCCTTTAAAGATACTTTATCATTATATAATTGACATAAATAGGTAAATTTCAAAAAATAATTTTGATCTTGATTTATAACGATATGCCTAAAAGAGTTTCAATCAATAATTAATTTTCTATCGTTTATTATTAAAAATTTATTAGAAAAACGAATTACATCTCAATTCCATAAAATGAATTATTGTAACGCTAATCGTAAAAGAATTCTTATAATCTGGTTATTTTAGTTAATTATTACAAAGGTTATTATTTAAATAAGTTAGTTATAAACAAGAAGCATTTTGTATCAGTATGATTTTGAAGTAGTTCTATTTTAAGCAACCGGTTCACTTCGCTAGCATTGAGAGAAAGGTCACAAAAAAGTTGCTTTGCTAAAAGGGTCACATAGAAAGGAAAAGAAATGAGAAAAGGCCTTGTTATTAGGTTGCGCCAACGAAAACAGCTGTTCAATTTTCATTATTGGCTTCATTGAAATCTTAATTCAAAAGAATGCATCTGAAATCCAACCAATCAATGTAGTCTTAATCAAACCAATAAATATAAATATCAGAACGTGCGCATTTGCATCAAAGCTTTAAAATTTGTATGTTTTATATAAAATATTCAGAAGTAGCTCAGGTGAAAGTCAAGTATTATATGTTAGTAAAAAATATTGCGATGAAAAGGGTACCACATGGGTCAGTGAATCCCCATTTTTAACATTTCTTTTCGATTAATCTATATTTTTAAAATTATGTTACATAACTCTTTTTTATTTTCATTATTATTCATGTTTTTGTAGATATTTTTTTATTTTATATAGCGAAGGAGCCTTTAATTAATAAGCTAAATTGCACTATTTTTAAATCAAACTGTGACATACCCTTGCTTTTTCAGTTACCCGCTTCATCAAACATCAATTTTACGTTACGATAAATAATCATTTGAAAGGTCTAAGTATAGAAATAAAGCAAAGAACAGGATCCAGCAAATTTATTAAAATAGCAAACGTTTAAATTTTAGAATTTTTAAATATATTCTAATTTAATGCAAATGAAGAGATCATAACTTTGGTGAATAAGGCTCCGTCTCTACCTATGTTATCTATTTATCTCTTAGATCTATTTATATCTTAGATTATCTATGATAATTGAGTTAAAACACTTGTTGTTGTTAATAAATATCTACTGATCAAATTTAAGAAATTTTAAAATATGCTGATCATAATTCATTATCATCAACAAGGTTTTAACTCTATTATCACAGAAATTAGCCATTGATGAATATATTTTTTATTTCTTTACTTATTTTCATGGAATTGCTTGGAATTGTCGTTCTACGGTCATTTTGTGCACACTTTAGGCTAATTAGACTGGGATCTACAACGTGGCTTCCGAACCACTCACAAGCATCCATGCCTAACAGAAGAATAAAACCCTATAAGCCAATAAATGCATTTTGAATTAAAAGGATACGAAATGTAATGTTTTTTTACCTATTGAGTCTTGCTAAAAATATATTACATACGAATATCAACTAATTTTAATACGAACAACATGCGAATTTCAATCATTTAAAACTGAAATATTGATGTTTGATTTTATAAGATGCAGATTTAGTTCTTCATTTATCAAGAATAATAATTTTCTTTTCTAAAATATTGAATTTAAGCTATCATAGAAAAATCAAAATATTTTTTAACAGGACCATTATTCATATCATGATTGATAAGCGTATTTCATTATAAAATTGAAAAAAGTAGCTGTGGCTATTCATAGATCTTCTTTTGTTGAATATCGGTGGGCCCCATGTATCACTTATGAATTCCACGAACAACTCATCGACGAGTGATGTGGGAAAGACATTGGCTTCCGGGAGGACTTTATTGCAGTAACTCCCACCAGGCAACCTGATTATCGATACGAGACGCTTTTACACATATTGTCCCGATCGCCATAGGGTCTGCTCTTTCCTGAAAGCAATCACTACAACAATGCCACTAGCAGGTTCGAATCACAGCCTTCTAGTTGTGCACATTACCACTGGGCTAAGAATCAAATCATGAATAACTAAATTAAGTAATTATTAAATCTGGATCAGCCTATATTTATTAGCAAACAATGTCAGGCGTAAATAATAATTATTGTAATATTGCTTCCTCCCACGCATTACAAGAGCGCCCCTATGGAGTTCAGGAGAAATGGAGAAAAAAAGGAAAAAAAGAAGTAAAAAAGAAACATCGAAAGGACAAAAAAGAAAAATCTTTAAAAAATTAAATATTAAAGTATCGATTTTTATATTGTACTCAAAGAATTCTGTTATTTTACAAAAAGAACCCAACAATGATAATTTATTTAAATCAAAATGAAAAAAAAATCATCTTTATATAAGAAATGCTTGAAACCAATGAATTTTCGTTCCTAATTTTGTTATTAAGCATTTGATTGTATGTGGGATAATAATTTGATAATATTTGTAATCTTGTACATTTCAAGCCATTTTGAATTGAATTAAATCCTAATTTACGAAAATAATAAATCAAAATCAAAAATTAAGTAAAATTACAGATGCGTTATCCTCCACTTACATAGAGTCATTGGAACAAAACATTATAAGTTACTTGTATTTACTTTATCGTGCGTGTGTTAAAAGCAAACATTAACTGTTAGGGAAAAATAATTTTTTTCCTAAAATGTTATTAATTAATTAAAATACTTCCGAAAACATCATGGGCCTAATGGCCGAGTAACTGGCACTCGGTGCCACAGGTTTCGGGTTATAGTCCGGGCGCTGCCATGGATATTTATAATGGTTCGGAATCCACTTTAAACCATAGGTCCCGATCTAATATGACTGTTGGGCGTAGAGCTGATAATCCCATCCCATAAAAAGAAAACATCTCAGATTTCATGAATCTATCAGTAGGCAGACGTCCGCCACCATGTGGCTGTTGTGCCATAGTAGATTGGTTTGGTTTGTCGTTCTACTGTCATTTTGTGTGCACACTTTAGGCTAATTAGACTGGGATCTACGGTTTAACGTGGCTTCCGAACCACTCACAAGCATCCATGCCTACCAGGATATGAACCCGCGATTGCAGAAGAAGAAAACACTATAAGCCAATAAATGCATTTTGAATTAAAGAGTGATACGAAATGTAATGTTTTTTACCTATTAAGTCTTGCTAAAAATATATTACATACGAATATCAACTAATTTTAATACGAACAACATGCGAATTTCAGTCATTTAAAACTGAAATATTAATGTTTGATTTTATAAGCAATGCTGATTCAGTTCTTCATTTATAAATAATAATAATTTTTCTTTTCAAAAATATTGAATTTAAGTATAAATTTTTACTATCATAGAAAAATCAAAATAGTATTTTAACAGAACATATATTCATATCATGATTAATTGAAAATATGTCAGCAGTTTTACTTTGATACTTTCACAAACATGTACATGTCCTATTTTTTATCTTATATTTTACTACAATTCTTTTTTTTTTTTTGTTACAGTTTAAGGATACAGTTACATGGTTTACGTTTGTGGTTTATTACGGTTTATGGAATACAGTTTATATTTATGGTTCAAATATATTTTCTCACCGGTTCAAAATATTTGTATGAACATGAAAAATCCAGTAAATAAAACATTGAAAAGTGATGTCCACACTGTAAGTGCAAGCATTCTTTTTGAGAAGTTTTCATCATCAGATTCATAAATAGATTTCAAAAAAAGAAACTTACCCCCATGATAGCTTTCTTTCAATGCGATATCAATGTATTGCCGAACAGAAAATTTATAGATTAATGATTGAAAAATTGTAATTTTTTTCATGAATATTGACAGATTTTTTTAGGATTAGAAAATTGTTAGGATTTTCCATATTCAAGAGCAATAGCTTATCTATGTTTTAAGCTCTTATGTGGAGTGCAAATCGTTTACTAAGTGCGGGAAATTGGAGCACCTCTTTGAAACTTAAGTGCAAAACTCTGTTTTAAGATAAAAATTATGGAAAAGGTAAATAGGGTCTTTTTTTAAAGAAGGTGGTAGAATATTTTGGGGGAAAAAATAGTGACTCCGATTTTATGTAACAATTTTCTGATGAAGATGATGCTCCATTTTTGTTATTCTTATGTATAATGTTTAACTATATTTAATAAAACCTCAAAAAAAAGACTTGTAGAAAATTATTGAATAACAATATAAAAAAATATCCGCTACTGAAAGTTTACCATAGAAATTATATGAATTTTTAAATTTTTTCCCCACTTATGATAAAAATATGAAAAACTAATTTTTGTATGAAGATTCTCCCCCTAGTGCGACCTGATGGCCAATTGGCGAGCACTCTTTCCTTTAGACTCGAATTCTGGCGGTGGAATGGATGTTTGTTGATGGTTCGAAATCCACGTTAAACTGCAGGTCCCGGTCTAATTAACATAAAGTGTGCACAAAATTGACCATAGTGCTACAAATCAAACCAAATCTCCCAATAATGAGACCTTAAGGCAATTGCCTAGCGCTCTGGCCTTTGATACCACTGGTTCGAATCCTGGCGGTGGCATGGATGTTTGTTAGTGATTTGGAACGTAAAAACGTTAAACTGTAGGTCCCACGTTAAACTGTTCGTCCCAAAACAGTTGGTCTCCCGTTAAACTGTAGGTCCCGGTCTAATTAGCCTAATGCGTACACACAGTGACCGTAGAGCGACAAACCAAATCTCCCACTAGTGGCCGAAGTTGTGGAAAGAATGTTTATGGTACGCTCTTAGCAAATGGGTAAGGCTTCACTAGTTATTCCCTAAATTTACTATTACAGAAAAAAGAATTAAACTATGAATTGGCGCCGATTAAGGCAAAGCGTCTCGCATTGACAGTTTGACATAATTGGAGATAGTAGGGTTTTCTGCAATACGACAAGCTAATGCAAGCCAGTTATTAGAAAATACTAAAGCAATGCATGCCAGTTATTAGACTTCTTACAAGCCATCGCCCCCACCCCTCCTTATTTCAACCTTCTGGGGTGAAAGTTGACCAATTGAATTAATGCTACTCTATAAAGTAATAAAAAAATTATACAGATGATATAAAAAAGCATTCTGCTATGGAACAAAAAAAAAACATTTTTGACTACTTTATAAAGTAGCATTAATTCAATTGGTTCAAGATTTCTAACAAGTTATTCATTATGGCAAGGCTTCATTACAAAAAGAAATTTACTCATGTTAAAAGTTTTTTTATGGAGTTCTGAGAAATTTAATTTACTTCTATGCGAAATGTTAATAACGAAATTATCTTATTATTATCGAATTATTATCATAATACGCAATGATATTTTATAAATGGTACTGTTAGATTATAATTGATAGAGGTAAATGCTTATAACACTTCAAAATGTTTATTGAATTAGTTATTAGAAATATTAAACAATTTTTTATTCATTCCTCTAAACAATTAATTAATTCATATATATATAAATGAAAATAATTTTTAATTTTTTAAGAATCTATAACTAAAAAGATATTTATGAATAAAAATAAAAACATTTTTTTTTTACATTATGAATTCAATCAAAGGTTTAAAATAAGTGAAACAATTTCTATTCATGTAGTCAAAAATTTTACAAAAAATAGTTACTTACTAGCAGTTTCTAGTAAATTAAACTATAAAAGAACTTTTAAAAAATATAACTGTTATTAATAACTTTTAAAATCAAGTAATAAGTATTTCTTTTTTTTTTAAATCAAATTATTTTAGGCATCATTATTTACATTTAAAATGTCATGAACAGGAATGTTTTTTTCTTCTAATGCAGCTGGCAAATAGACCGTGATCTTCGCCATAAGGGCTGCACCGATGTTACTCACTTTGAAACCCAGGGGGCGCGTGTAACTTGTTGGTAAGCCACGGACACGGAGTAACAATACCTCCACAACGCTCTACGAGAGTGTTAGACAGAAACCTACGGTTTAAAGTGGATTCCGAACCGCTACAAACATCCATCGCACAGGCGGGACTCGAACTAGAAACCTGTGGTACCGATAGCCAGAGCGCTAGCCATTCGGCCATCAGGTCCCCTGAACAGGAATGTAAAAGTAATATCTTCCGAGAGGGCTTATAAGGATAACTGTCCAGTGTTTTCGTATCTTTTAGAACATATCTGGACAACTCCCTGATGGCAATCCAACTGTTGATCACTATTACAACGCGACTGAGTTTTCCTATTTCCGAAAGCAAGGAAAGAAACACACATTGTGATCAGATTCAAACCTGTCCTCTTTTATATGCTAGTTGTAGGTGTTACCACTGGTCAACGGATTGAACTGCTTATTTCTTTGCTAGCTGTATTCCCTTGGCAAATCAAACATGCCATATTACAACTTCTATTTTCAACCACTATATAGTCTGATGGCCGAGTGACTGGCACACTGGTTCTCGGTGTTATGGATGCTGGTAAGGGTTCGTAATCCACTTTAAACAGTAGGTCCCGGTCTAATATGACTGTAGAACGTTGAGATGACTACCCCGTAAAAACAGAACATCTCCTATCTCAAAAATCTGCCAGTAGTCTGACGGCCTTGTCCCACCATGGGACTGTTGCGCCAATGGTGATGATGATGATGATATTATTATAGTTAGCTAAACAATTATTAGCATTTCCTTCAAAGTTGTTGATTAATAATTAGTTGCTGAAATAATTTCGTTTGCGCCTTTGCAATCATTTATATTTGTAAATGAATTTAACGGCAATAAAGTGAAACAATATTTTGAGAAGTGTATATTCAGTACTTGTAGCTCTGTATTCCTTTGCTTCAAATGGTAAAAATAAATTTAATTTAAATTAATAGGAAAAAAAAAATGTTGGTGTGTAAACTCCAACTCTAAAGCTTCAAGATTATCAAAAATACATACATATCATTAATCTTATTTTTAAAATAAAAACAAACTACTTCCAACATTGAATAAAAATAAAAACAAACTACTTCCAACATTGAATAATTTTTAAAATAAAAACAAACTACTTCCAACATTGAATAATATTGTTGTGCCATTAGAGACAGGCACATCTTCTCACCTGGGAAGTGGGCGTGACGCTCCTGGTCCCACCTCCTGCCAGACGCAGGGCATCATTCTCGGCTTCCGCCCGCACTAGAGCGTCCTTCAGTTCTTTCACCTCCTTGCCCAGACTGGTGGTGAGGTTGCGAGAGAGGCTCAGCTCTTTCTCTAACTCTTTGAACTTGCTCCTGTCCACGTCTTGGCGCACAGCGGCTTGGTATTCACGCAACTGAAACGGAAATAAAAAATGACTTCTGAATTTGTCAAAAATTTCAGCAATTCCTTATTCCTTCCCAGCAGCAATTTCATTAAATCTTAATAACTCTTCATCAAAACTAATAAGGGTAAAAGGAAATCTCGGAATAAAAACACAATACTCAGCAAATCTCAAATAAAGTTGTATATCATCCTGATATACTTATTTTTGTAAAAATTATATAATTGTATATTTTAAACATATTTAATTACTGCTCACCTCAGTTTGGGCGGTTTGTCACTCTACGGTCATTTTTTGTACACTTTGGGCTAATTACTATAGACAAGGGACCTACAGTTTAATGTGGACTAAGGATTAAGGATTAAGGTTCGTTAGGATTCGAACCTGAAGCCTGTAGTTCCAAAGCTAGAGTGCTAACTAATTGGCCATTAGGCCGGCACCTGCGTTTTATGTTTCTTTTACTTCTAAAATGAAGTGGCCTGATGACCAATTGATTAGCGCTCTTGCCTTTTATTGTTTTAGGTTCGAAACCTGGCTGTGGCATGTATTTTTGTGAGTGATTCGTAATACACGTTAAACTGTAGAACAGGTCTGATTAGTCTAAAGCGAGAAAAAAATGACCATGGAGTGACAAACCAAACTCTAAAAGGAAACTATGCATTCGTTCTTTATTGAAAATAATAGAAAGTTTCTCAAAAGTTTATTATTCGAAATATTAAATGTGCTGAAATATTTACTTGTAACAAAATAAAAATTATAAGAATTAAATTTCTTTTTATTTCTACTGGCGAAAAAAAAAAAATTTAAATATAAACAAACACCACGCGCATACAATTAGAGGCATATAAAATGTAACACATTTAAAGACATTTAATTATAGATTCCACGTCTAAGCCGAAAATCCGTTACTCAGGTACGCGCAGGGTACGCGAAAGATACTTCCTGCCGGGTGAGACTGTAGGCCCCTTATACGCCTTAAATATATTTCCTCTCGGAATAAGAGACTGTAAACTAAACTTTTCTCAACAGAGGCGCAAGTTGAACGATATTTCCCCTCGGGTGAGAGTCTCGAGGCCTACCGATCATTTCTTCTGAACGCCACAGGAGGGAGGGTGCTCTTGCAGTGCGTAGAAGGAAACACGGTTACAATTATAAATTAAAATTGTTAAAAATAAATATAAGTGAAATTACAGACATAGATAAAAGAATAAACAAATTTTATTAAAAATTTCAGCATGAGACCAAAATACAATATTAAAAGTCGCCCAATGAAAAAAATTTATATTTTCAGAAAATGGAAATTAATCAGATATAGATATTCAACTCGTTAAAAAAAAATCGAAAATAAAGAACAATCTAATTATCTAAATTAAATTGTTATGCATTTATTATAAAAAAAACATGTGATTTGTAGTATGCATTTCTAGGTCATTCCTACCTTGTCATCTAGACTATGTCTATCCAGTTCCAAGAGCTCGCATTTCTTTTCGGCTTTTCTCAGTTTGAATTGCAAGACTCGACAGTTTTTGTTGGCTGTCTCCAGTTCTTTCTTGAGACCGCGGAACTCGGAAGCCTGATCTTCACGGAAGTTGTCATGAAGTTCCTCCAACTCCTGCTCTAAATCTCTCACCTGTACAAAGAAAAAAAAATTTAACGTATGTACATTTAAAATAAATTTGCTACGAAATGTTATCTTAATTATTGTTGATAATTGCGCACTCAAGAAAGAATATTAAAAAATGTATCTTCATTGTAGCTACCTATTATTTTTTAAAATATTATTAAAAATTAAAAAATATATATATATATATTATTAAATACTATTAAAAATATTGTTAAGATAGTATTATTTAAAAATATTATTTTTAAAAAATTAAGAGAAAAATAAAACAATTTTTCAATTGCTTTGCATATCTATATAATATAATGTTTTATTTCGTCTTCACAACAAACACAATTACATTTTTAAAAACGTTCTAATATATTGATTTTGGTTCTTTAGAAATGACACAAGTTATCTTGAACTATAAATTAGTTGCAAAAGAAGAAATTTTTAATAATACTCCTCAGAAATGTTTAATAATGATACATGCCAGAAAATGTTTAATCCACCCTATAATATAAAAAAAATATATATAGTTAAAAACGGTGAAGCAAAGCGAATTCAAAATCCTAATATGTTTTTAAATTCTGTATGTATATATAACATACAGTTTAACCGAAAAACATTTAACTAAAATCTGTGCTTTTTGCTTTTAAATGTTCTCTTGGCATATTATTTGATGTACTAGGATTTTCCTAACCCTCAAAACTTAAAGAAATACTGCATTATGAGAGAGTTTTCTTCAATTCATGAGCACGCAAGGTCAGCTTGTCCAACTATATTATCATCTACGGGCCACTTTTGAAGAAGAAAACTGTCTGGGCTGAATTTGAAGGGAAAAGCTGTCTTTGACTACATATAATGTATGCTAATTATAATTATAGATACCAAGCTTAAACGTTACTAAATACGAAGTCTGCCCAAAATGTAATGAAACTCTAACGACAGCCTAACAACGCTGTTGTAGTTGCGCTGACCTTTAACTTGCCCGACAATTCTATGACATTTTGTCACTGTTTTATGAGCAGTAGAATAAATCAGCATTTTGGATATTTGGCGTTTACTTACATTTCGAAAATGACAGAACAACGAGTTTCAGTAAAGTTTTGTATAAATTGGGCAAAACCCAGTTACTTTAACATTTCAAATGTTTCAACAAGCTGTTGATGGATACTGTTGCTTTAACCAGTTCCAATGCTATATATGGTACCAGCGGAATGGATCTCGCGACGTTTCAAATCGAGCAGGACATCCATCAAAGACGACCCGAAAACTGAACGTTGAAGAGCGTTCAGATCAACTCAAAGTACGTATTTCCCCTACGTAATGAAAACTGAACGTTGAAGAGCGTTCAGTTTTCTTTACGTAGAGGAAGTACGTGCTTTTGAGTGATGGGAATCTTAGTTTAACTTTCCTTGAGATTGTTGAAAATCTAGGCGTCAATAAAAGCTATATATTAAAAGATTTTTACAGAAAATCTGCAGATATGTCGTGTTTTAATAAAATTTGATGGTTTTTTCTCGACTGATGGATAAAAAAATGAATAGAGTTTCAGTTAGATCATTCAAATACAGATCCAACTTTTTAAGCTCTAAAATGTCAGATGTGATGAAACATGGATATACGGTTGTGGCATTGAAACAAAACAAAATGTTACTGTCGCTATGCACATCATTGCCAAGACGAAACAAACCATTAGGATCGAATATGTAGGTGATGTTGAATGCCTTTTGATTTGCGTTTATAATGAGTTCATTAAACGAGATCAAAATTTCAATGTTACGAGGTGTTTAAAAGAATGAGTGCATAGGGAGAGGCTGGAAATTTGGAGAAACAAGACTTGTAAGTTCCATTATGATAACGCATCTGCACATCCATCAATCCTTGCTCATTAATTTTTTGCCAAACGTGAGCAGGCTATAATCTAAACCAACCTCCTTTCCTTCCAGGTTCAGACACAGCAGAATTTTGTTCCCAAATTTGAAATCTACCCTGGAAAGTTACCGATTTGGAACAATAAAATGAATCAAAAAGTTACAGCTTGAATCCCCCTCCTTGTTTCAAAAAAATTTTTGCGGTTATCAAATGATTAGGTTGTTGTTGTTTTCAAAGATCACACATTTGAACGTAACTTAAAAGAGAAACAGTATTACATGAACGCTAGAGGTTAATTTCCACAAATGCCATAAGGGCAAAATCGTGTTACTGTGATTGCCTGCATGTACAAGAGACCAAAATCGTGTTACTGGGATTGCCTGCATGTACAAGAGACCCAAAATCATGTTACTGGGAATTGCCTGCATGTGCAAAAGACGTAAAATCGTTACTGAGAATTGCCTACCAGTATAAGAGACGCAAAATCGTATTACTGAGATCGCCTGCCAGTAGAAGAGACGCGAAATCATCTTACTGAGATTGCCTGCATGTACAAGAGACCCAAAATCGTGTTACTGGGATTGCCTGCATGTACAAGAGACACAAAATCGTGTTACTGGGATTGCCTGGGTGCACAATGGGCTCAAAATGTGTTACTGAGATTATCTGCATGCAAGAGAGAAGCAAATTATACAAATTTCAGTGCTACAACACAAGGTTGTTTTTTTTTTTTTCAGAGATGTCTAATCTGGAAGTAACTTAAGAGAAAAGCAGTGTTACAGAGATTACTGGGTTGCAGAGTGTTAAAGAATACTAGAGGTTTATTTTCTCAAATGCCGTAAGGATAAAATCGTGTTACTGGGATTGCCTGCATCGTGTTATTTAGTTACTTGTTGTTTGTTCAGAGATCGCAGATCTGCACGTAACTTAAGGGAGAAACAGTATTATATGAATACTAGAGGTTCAATCCTCAAAATGCCGAAAGGGTAAAACTATGTTACTGGGATTATCTGCATGTACAAGGGACAAAAAAAATATCCAAATTTCAGGGAAGTGCTACAGAGAGAGACGTACTAATTGAGTATTATAACACACATTCTTTTTTTTTTTCTTGATCTGTATCCAGGATTATTCAGAGCAGATTCTACCCACACAAGACCCACTGCGAAAGTTTCAATGCCCCTGTCTACCTGGCTTTTCGTCAACACATTAGGCACACACCGCTCCTCACTTTTATGATTAATAAGTTCTTTTTCATCCTCTTTAATAAATGACGTACGTTCCCTCTCCCGCGCTACGAGTGGATAGGGTTGCTCAGGAAGCGAAGGATTCAAATCTTAAGCAAATACACTACATTTATTTCGAGAAGTGAAAGGATCCATCAACTTTTTTTCTCGGTGCTAATGATATGAGTAAACATACTCTCTAGTGTAAAAATAAATTTATCATGTAACTGAGTGTTTTAATTAGTATATATAATTGTAAATTGAACGTTACTAAATTTAATACATTTGATTATTTTTTGGTACTTATATGTAAGCTTTTCATTTTTGGTACTTTTATTTTTCTGGTGAAGAAATCAAATTGTCATTGAAAAACCTTCTCTGTTAATATTTCATACAACCATATGCTCAGGCATAAATGTTTACAATTTCAGTATCCATTTAAAATCTTTGAATTTAATTTTTCCTAGCTATTAAATTTTTCCTAGCTAGCTCAATACTTCTGCTTTAATTTTACCTTTTTTAATTTATTAACATATTTTAATATTTTCTAAAAGCTTTCTTTTTCTCGTGTATTTCTATTTAGACACAATTCGACAAAAGTATAAGAGCTGATTCTTAAATTATTATTTTAAAATTTATACTACATTTTTTGAAAGGCAAAATATTCAAAAACTCAACATGTTGCATATTTTAATTACTATTTTATTTTAACAAAACAACTGCAGCAAAATATAGCTCAACAATGATTTTTACTACAGTAATTGAAAGACAATTACAAAAAAATTAAAATTAAAGACAAACAATCTTTCATTAATTTTTTCCTATAATAATTGAATAAGCTAGATTTTGGTTTTCTTTCTCGTTTAAGATTATGAAATTTAAAAGTTTATTATTTGTAATTAATAAAAAATTTTTTAAGAAAAAAAAAAATTAAATAAATGTATAACTTATGCATTTAAATCAAAATTTTACCTTTCTAAAATAGGCTATTCAAAAATATTACAAAATACTATATAAAAAAATGGAAAGGTAATATTAGTAACTATTTATTTTTATCTCCATATATCTAAACAATTTTTGTAATCAACAGTATTCAATTTAAAACGAACATGTTTTCCACAATGTTAACTTAAGCAATTTTTGTTGTTGCTTTCTTATCCCACTTGATCGACAGCAACATCTAGATCAAGTCCATGAACCCGTGTGGTTTCATGGAAGGACGATAAGGGGGAGCAGCTTCTGTTGTAATGGAGCACCCGTAGTTAGAAGTCTGATTCGGCTCCGGCTTGGCTTGGCAAGTAGGTGAGCAATGTGTTCTGGGAGGATTTTTAAGGGTAAACCACTCCGCATATTGCGTTTAGTATGAGATAAAACCTGGAAAACTCTCATCAGATAGTTCGATTCACGAGGCAAGAGGCAGAAACGCCATACAATCTCCTCGTTTTTGAAACAGTGTCTACAATAATGTGTCTAGGGGATTGAACCTCAGCCCTTGAACCTGCGTCGCGGGATGCCACTGAGCCGCGAGTCGAGGAAGAAAATTTTTAAATGGTCATACATTTCATGGTATGTCCTATTCTAACATGATTTTAGTTAAAAGTAAAAGCAATACGATGATTTCAAAAGGCTTATAACAGATAAAAAATAAACCATTTTTGCATAGAAAATTGGATAAAAATATTATTCTATAATGCTACAGATAATGAAAGAAATAAAGATAAAAATTTTGATAAGATGTACAACGAAATATATTAGATACAAAAATAATTCAAAAATAATAAAATTGCAATTTTCAATCACAGTTCGTAATACCATATTATGATGAATGTTCAAAAATGTTGCTATTCGTAACACTGTCTTCGTAGCAATATTTTCAGTGTAGACTAATGAATAAATGTTCAAGTTTTTCAGACAATATTGTCATGCAATCTTTGGTTACATCTTCTCCATAAAAGAAGCAACATGCTCCTATACAAAAAAAAAATCTTATCTTTGTAAATCTGGCCTGCTCTTTAAGCTTGCTTAAAACCTTTCTTTTGCTTTTAAAAAGCATAAAATCATTTTAAACAAAAGGAATTAAAGCAATTATAAGAAGATGGTTGAAAATAAAACATGTTTACATTCTTTCTATGCATTAAAAAATACTTATTCAATAGTTTACATCGCATTCGAATGATATAGTCTGATTATATACCAAACTTCAAAATTAATACAAAGCAATAAAGCAAGTCAATACTCACCTCTTTTTTAATATCCTCGTTTTCTTCCATCAGTTCTTCACACAAAGCTTCAGACTGGGCAAGTTTTATCTTAAGAGTATCAACGGTCACTTTTGCTGATTTATCTGGAATAATGTCTTGTTTTTTGGACATTTCTTGCTTTAATCTGTTCAGTTCATCCTTAAGTTCTTTGGACTCTTGTTCTTTTTTTCTGGAATCCTGTTCCCGCTTTTTAAGTTCCTGCTTGTTGTCTGTCAATTCCTGTTTGAGTTTCCTGTTCTCATTCTTGACGTCGTCCTGAGAAGACTGCATCTCCATCAGTTTGGTCCTCATCTTGGACAGTTCCA
Source organism: Caerostris extrusa (assembly GCA_021605095.1). Lineage (NCBI taxonomy): Eukaryota > Metazoa > Arthropoda > Arachnida > Araneae > Araneidae > Caerostris > Caerostris extrusa. Next base: position 110,984 of record BPLR01014988.1, on the reverse strand, counting down.
GAGCAGTCTTCTCCAGGGCTTCTTTGTCCTTGTCCAGTAAAGACTGTTGTTTCTTCTGAAGATCTGTCTTTTCCTTTTCCAGCCGCACGCACGCATCTTCTTTCGTTTTCAGCTGCTTCTTCAGTTGCTCCAAGCCGTCCTGGAGTTCCTTCACTTTGTTTTCGAGATCTTTCTGGGCTTTACTAGTGGGCTGTTTTAAGAAAAAGAAATAATTTAAATATTATATAGAGAGGTATATTATTAAAGTTTAAATACTGTGATTAAATAAAATTTTATTTATTCAATCATTATGTACGAATATTATGTGAATAGAAATATCTAGAAAATTATTATAATCAATATTTGTTATCAGTAATTATTTTGTTGTATGACAGAGAAACCTATAAAACTTCCCAAAACAATTTGGAGAGAATGCTAGAAGTTTACCCGTGCTGTTACAATCATTATCTTCTTGAGTGGCGCAATAGCCCAGTAGCTGGTCGAGGACGTCTACTTACTGAAAGATTTCTAGACAGGAGATGTTTTCTTTTTACAGGGGGTGGGGTTAACAGCCCTACACCCAATAGTCAGATTATATTGGGACCTTTGGCTTAAAGTGGATTCCGAACCACTACAAACATCCATAGCACCACCGGTACTTGAACCCTAAACCTGGGGCAGGCCTTTACAATCATTATGGTGTCATCTAAAAGCAGTGCAGGCAACGGAATAGAAACTAGGCCCTCCTGCATAATAACTGATAGCAACGAATCGAATATCAGTTGCTATTTGGAAAAAAAAATTAAGAAACCAATTTTAGCACAGTTTTATCAACGTGTAATCTATTAATAATGATCAAAAAAATATTTTTAGCTTGGAATTAAATTTTTGTGTATTTTGTACTCTAAAAAATATAATTACAAAATAATTTACAAATACTTCGAAAATTTTTTTTTATTTGTTTGGAATTAGTTTGAATATTATAAAGCATTAATTGTGACAGACTCAATTAATGCATTAATTATGACAGACTCAAATTTCGCTTGTTACAATATAAGTAATTGGGTAGATATTGGACTAAAACGTTTTAATCAAAAATCTTCTACAATATAAATAATTAAATTAGATATATTATTGAAGTAAAAGTTTTGGCAATGATGCTGGGATCATTATCTAAAATTTATTTATTAGATGCTAAAAATTTGAATATCCGGACTATCTTATAATAACCCCTTAAAACCGAAAGACATTCCACTTGTAACTTGATATCTGTGCAAAAATATTGAAATAGTATAATAATTCAATGATCTAAAAATTAAGATTCTTTTTCGTATTAATGAATTGAAAATATCAAAAGTCTTCTATTCGAAATATCGCATATAACTAAATATCAATATGTTTAACGTCATTTATTTTTCATTAAACTTTTTTAACCGTTGAATAGTAATAAAATAGATCTCGTTCCCCTATACTGAAAAGAACAGAAAGTTGAGCCAAATATTTTTAAGGAACTGCAAACATATTACGAAGCGATTCTGAAAATTTCAAGAAATGCCTGAAATTCTTCTTCTCAAGTAGCATTTATTTAACTATATGCTTACTAAAAATAAATAGATACAAAAATTTTATTTTGTTTGTAACTCATCATTTTGTATGAAATATAATAAAAGATAACAAAATGTTCATATAAATGAATACTTTATTTTTTAATCATTTTGGAGGGGAAATATTACACAAGAAAATTCGTTAATAAAATATAAATGCCAAATATTTAGAAAAATTAAATTTACATTTATTTACAGTTAAAAAAAAAATGAACCATTTCATTTCAAAATCGTTGTAATAGTAGACCTTTTTCTCTTTCGCATCAACAGCATAGATTAGTGATAGCCAACAGTAAAGATTGTTGCCAATAATCGCCAAACTATCATCACATATGTTAAATTACAAAACCCTGAAATACATGTCTAAATCTTATTCTAAATGAGTGCAGTATAGTCCACAGCATAATATTTTTTCAACAAAGTGACCAGTCTAAATTAATGGTTACTACGATAGTGACCAGCCATGACATCCCTTCTGACAGTGGTAGTACTGTAGCATTTTTTTCTCACGGGAAGAATTTTGATATTCCATTCCCAGGAGATAGGAATGTGTGTTATTTAATAAGTATATAATAACCACCCATTACTCAAATTTGACAACAAACATGCAATAGTGTGGAGTAGTTATATCACATGCAATTAGTGTTTTGTACTAATGAGAACAACCTGTCACTCAAATCTGATATCAAATATTCGGTATCATGTATAATGAGACTCTAAAATTAGGAATGTCTGTGCGACCTTCACAGGTCAAAATAATTACAGATTGAATATGAACTACGCTTTGAGTTGTTTTATCTTGATGGGTGATTGACCACGAGCCGAGAAATGTCTACTCCAATGAAAAGTAAGGGACGTTGACCCCCAATCTTGAAGGATTGTCTAGAAAGGAGGTTTTTGGTGGAAAAGGGAGAGTGTTCTGCTACGAGTCGGTCAGAAATGTTGCTTCTTCTTTCTCTGAAGGGACTGAATAGGCTGGAGATTCCGCCTGTTTCTAAAGTGAGCCCCTTGTGGCTTACTGCATCACGTCATGTGATAATTAAGGTCTACCGCAGACCACGCATTTTTAAATTCGACGTAGACTCGAAAACTCTGAAAATCCTTGAACTTGGATTGAACCGCATTTGTGAATCAAATTTAAATCTTTAAATTATAATAATAAATTATAATAAATCTTTAAATTATTATAATATATATATATATATATATATGTATATATAGTTAGTGTAATTAAACATCTGTGTGAAATAGTTTTCTCATGAACCTGAAAGTGGCACTCTTCTTGGAGGCGTTTTTGGTCTAATATAGGCCTAGACGTAACAGTACCGATTGTAATAGTCACGTGAGTATTATGTTTGCCCCAAACTAGCAACTCGATGCACGCTCTATTGTATTACTACTAGATGTTTTTAACATACGCAGTAAATTGAACTAATTTTTTTTGTTCTTTAAAAGTATGTCGTCATTCTACAACAAATCAACACACTTTAAAAACGTATACAAATTTTTGCTACACCATCTCATATTTTCATCCAATTCATCTGAAAGGTATCCAAATTTGAGCAAAAGGTATTATGTGTACAATAAGAAAAAACAGCATATTTTATTAAAATTTACTCGAATGTTTTGAAAATGCAATTACTTCTTTATAAAAGAAAGGTATCGTTAAAAAATTACCAAAACATTCTAGAGACAGAGTGCATTAATGTTACATTCGTATGCTTCACAGAATTGTAGAATAACTTTTCTAACATTGTTGTTAACATAGATGTGGATAATGGTAAATATCAATTTAAGATTGATTATTCCTATGATTTATTTTCTCATTATTACTTTTTGATATAAAAGTCCCTTGTTCTGATTTGAATGATGTAATTTTTCTATTCGTAAGTTATTTTAATTAGTTTATATGCTTAGAGGCAAGTCCAAAAACAAATACCTTGTAATGAAGTGGTATAATTAGTAATATACTAATCTGAGTATAAAAGTACACCATTTCACTTTAAAAAGTCCTCAGCAAATTTCATACATTTATATTGCAATAAATAATTTGCTTCTTATTCAATTTTTTATATAAACGCGCATTTTAACTTTTAATTTAGTCCTAAATTTCCAGAAAAAAACATTTGTTTTCAGATGTTTTATCTTTGAAATCATTACCGTTCGAAACTTGATAATTCCTTTTCTTTTAATTATTTCTTAGAAGTTCGACATGATTTTATGTAAAAACCAGATATTTTTTTGGATCACATAAAGAAAATATTTAAAAATTCGAAAAAAGTTTTAAAAATTTCGTTTTAAAATTCGTATTATCAAAGTATCTCTAAATTTCACAAAACTACAAACATCTGCTTTTCAGGTTTTCAAATAATTCTATAATTTAAACACAATTTTTCAAAATAGAATTGTAACACTCTAAAATTATTATAAATATCGTAGATATAATACAATGCAACCTTATAAACTATGCTATGTAAAGTACACTTTGACATAAAATGCTATTTAGATAGAATTTCCAATAAAAGTATTTTAATGAAAGTTGTTTTTCAATTATTTCAACTATGAACCCACTGGCATACAAATATAATATATTGTAAATAATTTAACATTGGCATTAATTAACTTTTAGGTTTAAAAATTTTTTAAGTTAATATTTTATTAATTTAAAATTTATTCGTTGTTTATTATAGTGGAGTTCAAGTAAAATATTTCGAAAAAGAATACTTTAAATTCTGCAATGAAAATGGTAAGATAAATAGCAACATTTAAATATTTTCCCATTTTTAAAATAAAATATTTGTTTTATTTTTTTACAGATATTTTACATTATTTTCCATAAATAAAATTTCGAAATTATTTAAAAAACGATCAGCATTGAAAAATAGCCTATAAAAATCTCAATACTTTGAAACTACAAATTTAAAAAATGATCAAGTTTAAAGAATTGTCTTAACCAGCGAAAAAAACGGCCATTTAAACCAAAATTATTAAATTTGTTCTCATTCATAAAGATAACATAATATCAATTAAGTATTCATCATTAGCTGCGAATAAGCACTCAAATCTCATTTTCTAAGTATTATATTCTTTACAATCATGCCTCTTGGCTGATTTAATCAATATTTAAAAAATTTCAGAGAAAATGATAAATAATATTTGAGTATATTTTGCGGAAGTTTTCAAAATGGAGATTATTAAAGTTTTAAAGAATAGCTTTTGGAAGTGAAATTAATTCTCTTCACTTAAATCGACATTTATTTAATAAATTGTACCTTATTTTTTTAAAAAAACATTAAATTACTTTTCTTATGTAAAAAAAAAAAAATTCTGAAGCAAAAGTAAACGACTTTAAATTATTGTGATGTTATTAAAGTAAAAAACAAATGCAAACGATGATATAAAGTTTTGGTTTCGAAAAAATAACAAAAGATTTTTATAGATTACTTTTTGGTTTTGTTGGCTTCTAGTTTTATTATTATTTATGTTTTTTAATTATTTGATAGGATGCATAATGCTTTGATAAATGTTATACACAATTTACAAAAAAAAGAATAAAATAAGCAGACTATTTTCAAAAAGACAATTAATAATTAATATCCATTATATCACAAGCTAAGACTTCTAAATCGATTGTAATAAGCTCTGGTTTATCGAGATAATTTATAACTTTTATTTGGAATAGTTGTTAACGGTGTTCAAATAACAATTAAAAATATTTGACATAAAATGAAATATCTATTTATCTAACATAAATAAATATATATGTTAGATAAATAGATAGATATTCTAATTTTTATTCAATAGATTGAAGTTTAATATCTTTTAAATATGCATTTTTCATTTATTTTTTTCTATTTATTTCATAATTAAATCATATTTCTATCTTTTGAACTTATTCGTCACTAACAATGTACGAAGAATAGCAAACAGAATTAAATTATTATAATCCTTTTATGTTACAAAATATATTTGTAAACAACTAGACATCTATATTAACTAGATAACTTGAAGAAATTTTTATAATTTTTTTTATCTCAGTTTATCTAGGTTTCGTCCCTTTTATCAATGTAATTAAATAATTAGAAATTTATTTGAAATTTTAGTTATACATGCATATATATAATTTTGATAAAAACTTGAGTTATACATATATATACGCATAACTCAAATTTTTTATCGAGTCTTTTTTTTTTTTTTTTTTTTTTTTTTTTTTTTTTTTTTTTGTCAAGTTTTTCTATCACAATTTGAAATTTATGTATAAAAAAATAGATAAACTTACATAAAAAATTTTTGAAAAAAAAATATTTTAAAATTATCTAGTTAATAAAGAAGTCCAGTTGTTTACAAATATATTTTGTAATATAAAAGTATTATAATAATTTAACTCTGTTTGTTATTCTTCGTACATTGTTAGTAACAAATAAGTTTGGAAGATAGAAACATGATTTAATTTCTTATGAAATAAGTAAAAATAAATAAAAAATGCATATTTGAAAAATATTAAACTTCAATCTATTGAATGAAAAATTAAAATTAAGTTCTTCCTATTGAATTTCAGTCATCCCTAATTTTACATTAACATCCTTTAACCCAGGGGATCTTTCTATAATTCTATAATTCTTCTTCAATCTATTGAATGAAAAATTAGAATTCAAGTTCTCCCAGTTAAAATTTCAGTCATCTCTAATTTTACATTACTATCCTTTAACCCTGAGGATCCTGCCAACCCATACGCACACTAAACCAGTTCAGTTGTTCGATATCTGGAATTACAATGTCAAAAGCGATTGTATCATGACGAGGTGCCATGGAACTCGGTCCTGCCGCCTCCGTTCGAGAAGGGCGAGCATTGTTATGATGAAATACAGCCGGTGGCACGATTCCAGCTCGATTAACGTCACGCATTCATCTTGCACTTGTCGCGCAAAATTTCTACAAAGTGTTCCCTGGAGAAACCACTGGAGGAAAGATTATTGGTTTTCTCATCAATCATTTCTTTTTTATATTATATTCGACTCTGCATCTGATTTTGCTAACGAGGATGGCGGGCAGAAGTCTCATCATTGTAAAAGAATACTGAACTTTTAAGGACCTCCACCACTGCTCGCCATTACCCTCATGACTGTTTCGTGATGCTTCTTTATTTGCTTTGCTAACCACAATGATTGCGCTTTCTGCTGTCTAAGACATATAATTTATGATTCAACTTTATTTTTATAAAAATACACTGGCTCCCATTAAAGTTGCAACACTATAAAGAAAACATACGGCAAACATTAAAACATGCAACACTGCATAAGATGCGTTCAAATTAGAAAGCGAATGGCCGATCATCAGACCGCCTCTTTCCGAAGGTTGCAGTTTGTCTCCAAAAAGCAAAGGAATATGCATCTTGACCACAGTTAAGATAACAGATTTTTTTGCCTCACTTAAAGCCCTTCCAGACGACAGCGAATAAGGATGAGCGTCTTGAACGTCTCAGTTTGACCAGTTTGACATCCCCGTTATCTCTGGCTATGAGTGACAATTGATTGGATCCCTTTGATGTATGGAAAAAACAGACTTTGCCTGAGCGAGGTCGAGACACATGATTTTCTGGTAGAAGTTCTGTCAAATTGGTTTTTAATGGGTTCACGAATAGGTCTGGACAGGGCTTTAGTCAATTCTTCTCAAATCTAAAGGTAGCTACAGAAGTACAAAAAAAAAAAAAGATTGAAAAGTAGATTTTTCATGCAATTGTTTGTCAAAATTAAATTACTGCAATAAGAAATCGCAATGGATAAATCCAGGAGTGCCCTCAAATCCACCTTGAAAGTTTTCCACTTTCCTACCATTCCTCTCATATGTATAGTATGGATCATACATTATATATCCTAACTCAAATTATGTGGCATGGCATCAAATTTCTGGTTCTACAATGTCAACATATCGCACAAGCACTGTATACAATATACAAACGATGCGTGCGCAAATCAACAGACTGTTTGCAAGGCAATCACCACTTTACTTATTTTAATTTTTAAAAAGCAATAATTTTCAGTTGCAATGGTGTGTTCAACAAAGCAGGGTGTGATCTTTTTTTTTTTTTTTTTTTTTTTTTTTTTTTTGTATGACATACCCTTAAATCGTTTCAGATCTTTGGTTTGGTTTGTCGCTCTGCGTTCATCTTCTACACGCGAGGGCTTAACAGACCGGGATCTACAGTTTAAAGTGGATTCCGAACCACTAAAAACATCCATGGCACCACCAGGACTCGAACCCGAAACCTGAGGTACCAAGCGCCAGCCACTCGCCCTTTCAGATCTTTGGTTTTATATCAAACAGAACGTATACTACAAGTAAAAGAATTTTTCCCATAAGAAATAAAAGGATAGCGATTAATCCGTTCTCATGAATAAAATCATATCGGTATCGACATATTATACATTGATGATTTGGCTTGTCACTCTACCGTCATTTTTTTCACACTTTAGGCTAATTAGACCGGGACCTACAGTTTAACATGGATTCCGAACCCCTCACAAACATCCATTTCACCTCCAGGATATGAACCTGAAGCGCTAGCCAATTGGCCATCACGCGTACATTGATGAGTGTGTATAATAGATATACTAAAATACATGAATAAGCAATTAGCATACAAAAATTTTGCCAAATTTGATTTTGGCTTTTCTATCTTTTTATTTTACCATATCGGGTTGAGGATTTACAGGTTTGAATATTTTTTTTTTTGGCTTGAATATTCTTTATTCTAAATTTTGTTGCTCACCATTAACATTAAGTAAAAAAATATGATTAAATATAATTATAACGAACAGAAAAAATATTAAACTTTTCTTTTCAAAATCAATTTCATAGATAAATCTTAATCTAGAAAAAGAAATGCTCTTGAAATATCATACAAGATTAGAAAGAAAGGTTCTTTTTTTCTTTTTTTCTTTTTAATCTTTTGATCTTCCTTAGTATCTATACACATTATTTTGGCACAATTAAGTTATGAAAGAAATCATTAATACTTTTTGTCTTAGAATCGAAAATTATTTATAAATGCATTCTCTAAATTTTCAATTAAGACAATTTTAGGTTTTAATATTTGTTGAATAATTGCAAGCAATAATATCAATCAGCTGCTTTTGTGCATAAATAAATTTTTTAGATGGTTGCGTAAACAAGAAGAAAGATACAGTTGTTCAATCAAAGCTATTTCATGTAATCTTCATAATTATTGACAAAAATAATTATTAATATCATAATTTTCCAATCTATAATTTGCCAATCATATGCTTAAAAACTTGAGAATTTCTAGGTGAGAATGATAAACTGTGACTTCAATATGTGATGGTTAATAGCAAAAGAATATTATAATAAAGAATAATATAATAACAAAAGAATGCTTTTATTTCGCTTTATAACAAAAGAATACTTTTATTTCGAAAATAATGAATGGAATTTTTGCGCTTACTAATTTATTATCATATTAGTCATTCATTATTAAATTATCTCTCTAATAAGTATTAGAGCACAAATTGTCAAATTTTTGTTTTAATTTTTTCTGTTTAAAATAGAATAATTCAAAATAAGTTTCCTGGAAATTTTTTAAATTTATTATTGAATTCTCAAACGCAATCTTTTATTTGTGTGGAATAGGTACGATAAATATTTCTATTTTTTATATTTTTTATATAAATTTATGCATATGTCTCCCATGCGATTTTACCAATGCATGTTACTTTTTTTAAACATTATTTTCAGATCAAAAACATTCCTAAAGATTAAAAAGCATTATAAATAGATGGAAATTTTTAGGAAATTCATAGGTTAAAAACCTTTCACATGATATTCAATTTCATGTCATGTTTTTCAAACATATAATAAGTTACATGTTAATAACAGTAATATAATAAATTAATAATACTCTTATTCTATTTCAAATTAATACAAATCATCTTTCCAATGATATTTAACCTGGAGATTATCTCTTCAAAATTGTATTACTCCTCAGTTGCTTGTGCAATATATAATATGAAATTTAATTTACATAAAAATTATAATAATATAGTATAATATATATTATAATTATAATAAAATTATAATACAAATTATAATATATATTAAAATTATAATGTAATATTATTTCATATTATTTATAAATATGAAATTTATTACAAGCAACCAATAATTTCACACTGAAAATTATGAACTCTATTTGGCGACTTTTTTTTTTTTTAGAAAAATTATTCTAGCCATAAAATTAATATGATTAGGAAATTTTGGTCGCCAAAATCACTGCCAATCTCCACCTTTCATTTTAAACCTTTTTCCAATATTTATTAAAAAATCTGCTCGATTGTTAATGAATATTTAAAATATGAGATATTTAAAAATGATTGATTATACATTTACTTGCTCGGATCGTAAAAAATGATTATGTTATTTAATTTAGCTAAAAATATGTCGCAAAAAAAAAAAAAAATAAATAAATTTTGAATGTATACACTCAAAACATTTCCTGTCATCTAGCTCAAAGAGTGAAGTTTAATTATCAGTCTGTATATAATTTCTCATTAAACCAAGCAATTTGTAGTAAATTGAATATTTTAGAAAACATCAGAAATAATGATTTAAATTGATAGCAAAACTTATAAGTTACATGAATATGAATAAATGAAATCTAATTATGAAATAAACATAAAATTATTAATATAAAAATTATTTTAAACAAAACAAAATGTCTATTCAGTTCACCGTTTGATAGTCTTTATTAATTATTCTAAAATAAAATTTACATTTCTTTCATTAAACAGATTCTTCAAATTATTCTTTGAAAAAGATATAAAAATAGAATTTGTATTTTATATCTTTTGAGATAAAATCTAGATTTTAACAATGTAATTTTCAAATAAATTTTTGAATCTTATAATTCATCTGTAATTCTTACAATTAATTTGAAATTTTTGTTGTCATTTGTAGAATTATTTTATCATATTCCCTGTTTATATTAACTTTTAAAAATATGTATCTAAATTCATTTACAAATAATTTTAATTAATAAGTGCCTTTCCAAAAACCTTTAGTAATTTTAACTGAAGTATTTCAATTTCAATTTCTTTTCTTTAAATTGAGAATACATTCATGCATGATAAAATTGAAATTTATTGAATTTGGATTAAAATGGTTTTATAAAATAAAAAAAAAAAAATCTGATTTTTTTGTATTACAAAAGCAATGTAAATTAGATAGGTGAATTCTTTGAAGATATAAAAACAAGTTTAATACATGGTTAAAAATTTAAAAGTTTATAGATATAATTTTATATGCAGATCTTTATTATAATATTCTATAAAATAAAAAACTACAAAATCCTTAAATGTCAAAAAAAAAAAAAAAAAAAAAAAGAATTTTACAAAGCTTGAAATGTTCCTTTACTAAAAAGAAAAAAAATTATTTAAGTGAATGATATTGATTAATTTTAAGATACAAGAAACCGTTGAAAAAGGGCCAAGTTCAACAACAAAAAAAAGGTTGGATTTTTTTTTTAAAAGTTCTAATTGATTTTTTAAAGTTAAATTTCCTGGTATTATATTTTACAAAAAAAAAAAAATTAAAATTCTATTTTTAATGATTTTCATATTCACTAGCATATCAATTTTTATTGAATATATGATTTTGCTATAATTTCAGTTTTGATTATTTCATGATATACAAAGTGTTTATGCAGTATAACACACACAAAAATCTAAAACATCTCAACTGTTTGTTTAATTATAAACATCACACCATTTCAATCGAAATATAGTTATTTGAATGAGGAAATTGAAATATTGCTTGAGAATTTTTTTTTTTTTTCATACGCTGAACGTAATAAAATAATATTTTTTAATCTTTCTTTTTGAATAATTTCACACAAAAGCAAAAAATAGTAGCAATAACAATAATTAATAAAGTAAAATAGACATTTTAACACATAATATACTGAAGACCTATCGGAAGACTGCCTTCCTTCACTTAATGGTATGCTCTTCGTGGTATTTATAAGGACATGAGGTCCATCAATATACTACACATAAAAAAAAGCTAACATATTTCCAATACTATTAAATTTCAAAAGAATAAACAAATTTGAGCACAAAAGTAAAAAATGTAAAAGTACTTGATATTGTGAAACTTCTTTTGCCGATTCAGTTTTTGTTTTTGGTAAGATTGCAGCAGTTGATGGTTTGGTGTCAGTGGTTTTTTTATCCAATTCCTTGGGTGTTGGTGTTGGTTTTGGTTTTGGTGGAGGCTCATCTTCAGATTCTTCTTCTTCGCTTTCAGTCTCTTCTTCACTACTCGAAGATGATGGAGGAGGGGCTTTTTTCTGAGGAGTAACTTTAGAGGGTGTTGCAGGTTCTGTACTTTTCACATTCGAAAATCTGATAAAACAGGTTTAGGCGCTTCTGCTGGTTTAGTCTCTACTGGCTTGGATACTTCAGCTTTGGTATCTTTTAATTTTACTTCCCAAGGTTTAGTGTCCTTTGGTTTAACATCAGATGTTTTAACTGATTCAAATTTGCTGTCCTTGATTTTAGAATCAGGAATTGTTGGTTTCGTTTCTGAGATTTTGATGATACAGTATCTTTCGGATTTAATTTCTGACAGAGCAGGTTTCTCAAATTTAGAAGCTGATGTTTCGAACTTTGATGCTCTAGCTCGAATTTCACTGAATTTCGTGTCCCTAAGCCTAACTTCGCCGAATTTTGATTCTAAAGGCTTCTTTTCATTAAACCTAGATTCTAAAGGTTTCTTTTCTGGAACTTTTGGTTCCACTTTTGTAGCAGCACTAGAATCTGTTGTAGCTGGTTCGAATCGTGATTTAGCACTCGGTTCGAAAGATTTCTTTTCTGGAACTTTTGCTTCCACTTTTGTGGTATCTTTTTCAAATCGTGATTTAACACTCGACTCAAAAGATTTCTTTTCGGGTACTTTTGGTTCTTCTTTCACTGAACTACTGCTATCTGTACCCGAAGGTTCAAAACGTGATCTGAAACTGCTACTCCTACTAATAGGCTCAGGAGTTTGAGATTCGTATCGGGATTTAAAACTACTAGTCCGATTTAAAGATTCACCATTCGAGGTTCTGCTACTGCCAAATTTAGAGGAATACTTGTTATCAGTTTCTTTTTATCAAGAGTTTTTGTATCAGATTTCCTAAGCAAATCGAATCTATTTTCTAAAGTTTTCGGGGGAAGTTCTGGAGGTTTAGTATCATCAGTCTTTGTTGTAGAGTCTCTAAAACTACGCGACCTAAAGTCAGACTGTTTTGTAGATACCCCTGAACCTGACTTAAGGTTTTCAGTTGTTTTTGTTTCAAAATTAGTTCTATCAGAGGAAGAGCTTGTTGAGTCCTGAGAAGTTCTACGCCTTGTCCTCGACTCTGGTAACCTTATTACAGCAACAGCTTCCACGTTTTTATCATCAGTGTCATCATAAGACACAATTGTACTGGTATAACTTGCCTTGGAATCATCCGCGTTTCTGAATAAAGAGTCAATTTTTTCTTTCTGTTCATCATTAATCTTTTTTCTTGAAACCAACTGGACGTTGATGAGGACCTCTGCCTGGTACGTCGGCCGAGAGATGTCGTTTCTGTGATGGTAAAGCTAGCATCTACGTTTTGTGGGTTCCTCTGTCTTTGGGGTTTCTGTGACAGCCACTGATTCCCTTCGACGTCGTGGCAAGGGAAGAGTGAAACTAGTCGATACTTCAGTGTTCGATGAGTGATCATGGATGTCCTGAAACACCTACGACAGCGATTAGGCTTGACATGGTGTGGCATAAAACCGGGACACACGGTATTCATTTTGCAGCAATTTTTCTTTTTAGTGCTACTAACAGAAATAATCAATACGATTTTCTTCAATCTGATTAATAAATAAAAGTGATTTAATAACACCAAATAGTTGATAAACAATGCGTCTGTGATACAAATGGAATGATGATGATGAATAATATCTCTCCATTCATCATTTGACTTTTTCTTATGTCGTAGATGCGAATATCATAGGCGTGTAAAGAAATAAGAATTCATCTTATTCGTCGAAAAGAAACTAACCTGAAGTAGAGCGTAGTCGTGCGAAATGAAAATATTCGATTATTCGATACAATATAAATAATTCACTTCACAATGGGGAGGATAAACACTATATACTGTGTGATTACTTTTCCACTGCACAAATTACTAAAACTACAATCACCAAATGTGACAGAAGAATCGTTCTTTCCGAAGTAATCCAATTGCCGATTATACAAGGGAAATTCTAACTTTTACTTTACTAAATGGATGATACTTTTTCGAACTCACTTGAAGCACAAATTAGTGATGAAAAAACGTTGCGCAATAAATATCTGTACAAAAGCAAAGATTTTTTTTCAGAGGTGAAAAAAGGCGTAAATTTACAGCAAAAACACACACAGCAAGTCCGTTAGCGGCCCCTAATTTTCACATTCGGGGCCGCTGGTTCTCGAAATGATCATCGGATGGTGCACGCATTTTGCGAGTTCATCTGAGACAGTTAGGGTTGCTCTGAAATTTCCGGATTCAATCGCCAAGTTTTACGACGGTCGCAGCAGTTGAGGCGACGGAAAAAGATAAGCAAATATTTTACTTCAGTTCCGCTTACTTACTTATTTTTTTCCTCCTCCTTATCAAATGCATTCACAAACACCAAGATTTGTTTTATGCTAAACATTTGTAAATAAATCAAAAATTAAATTTAAAATGGACGCAAATTATTTGTTTAAGTAACATTAATAGTTATTTAAAATATAGCTTTTCTACAGTTGTTTTTATTTTTTAAGATTGCTATTATGCGTTTTGTTGTTAAATATAATTCTACATTTTATTTCTTATATATATATTCCCGCTCTAAAACTGTGTCTAATAAAACTTACAATTTAACATAGCTCAATTAGGGAAAAAGTCATTTTAAAATTATTAAATATCTAACTTAAATCAATCTTAAATTTCCTATTTAACATTTCAATAAATTTGGTTTTTTTTCCTCATTTTTTTATTTGTTTAAAATGTTTGTTATAAAAAAATCCCAAACAAAAAAAATGAAAGAATATTGACTTCAGTCAATATCATTAAATGTAATTTTTATCTAAATAATTCATTTGTAGATCTTAATGTCGTATTTTTGAGAATATCTGAACAAAAGAATTTTTTTTTAAATCCATTAAATGAGATCATTTTTGATCGAAGCTAAACAATTTTTCAAAAATGCTTTTCTAATAGTTGTTCTGCTATTAGTGTTTTAATAAAAACATTTGTTAAACAATTAATTTATTGTTGTGTATATCAAAATTTGTATTTTTTTTCTTTTTTCTAAATATAAAAAATAATTTAAAATATTAGATAACTTTAATATAAAAAATTTTTTTATTTAATCTTATGGTGAAGTAAAATTTAACAATAACACTTTATTTTAGCTGCATAAAGTAACAAAATGTTATTTCTCTATATAAATTATTTTTCTACATTATTAAATAATAATAAAAATTATTAAGAAATAAGTAATTTTAAAATTATTAAATATCCAACTTAAATCAATCTTAAATTTCATATTTTACGTTGCAAATAATTTTATTTCTATTTCTCCTTTTTTATTAAAATCTTTGTTATAAAAATCCCAAAAGAAACGAAAAATAGAAAATATTGTTTGACTTCAGTCAATATCATTAAATGTAAATTGCCAATTTTTTATCAAAATAATTCATTTGGAGATCTTAATATCGCATTTTTGAGAATATTTGAGCAAAATAATTTTTTTAAATCCATTAACCGGGTTAATTTTTTAAACAAAACTAAAGAATTTTCTAAAAATGGTTTTCTTTATTAGTATTTTAATCTAAACCATTCGTTAAAACGATTAATTTATAGTTGTGTTTATCAGAATTTGAATCTCTTTTCTAAATTCTAAAAACATGAATTACTCTTTTTTAGAAAGCATAGTTTTATCATATAATTCGATAACTTATTATAAAAAAAAAACTTATTTAATCTTATGGTGAAGTAAAATTTAATAATAACACTTTATTTTAGCTAAAAAAGTAGCAAAATGCTATTTTTCTATACCAAAAAAATTTTTCTATTTTATTTAATAATAATAAATTATTGAAATGATGTACTGATTACTTACTTTGATACAGCATATCGCATTCTTTTTATAAACCTAAATTTAACAGAATGTTATTTCAACACTTTTAATGTCCTATTGCATTTAAAATAATTTATAAAATTCAAAAAGTATTTATTCTTATAGAGAATTATTTCTTCAATTATTTACGTAAACGAATATTATTAACATTAATTGAATAAATATTCGTATAATTTCTTTTTCAAGTTCTTAACTTTTGAAATTAAATCGTTTGCTGATGGATAAAAGAAAAATCGTTTGCTGAAAATAAATTTTGAAAGGAATATTTGTTTGCTAAGTAACAAAACAAAATAGAATGTATATATGTATAAATATCTTTGAAGATTAAAATGGCAGAGCATTGATGTTTTTAATTAAAATATTTTCTTCCAAAATCCTCTTGAATGAAACAAAAAAAAAATTTTATAACTTATAACTTTCATGTTATAATTTAGTATTAATGTTGTATTAATTCTTAAATTGTCATTTATTGATTCTGAGATTTAATTTTTAAAATTTTATATAATGTAGAAATTTGTAATCAAAGCTTTTTTTTAATATTATTTTTTACTAAAATTAATAAAGAATTTAGAATAGGAATTCTTAACCATATTTGCATGGGATTATTTCGCAGAATATTAAGGTGTATTTTCCTTTTTTAACGCGACGAATGACGAATCAGATTAGCGATCGAGAATGATTGATAATATTGATTCATTCATTCTACCGAAATCTGAATCGTTAAATTCGACGTCCCGTTGCCAATGGAAATGCACGTTTAGGGATAAATGAATAAAATAAAACAAAATAAAATATGAAGAATAATTTGATGCCATAATAATAATACATTGTGCTTTCTCTCAGGGCACGTTAAATAATAATTATGCACATTCTAATGCTCATTTGGCTTCCAATTTTAGAATTAACAGAAATGTTATTTAAAATCGCTATTTGATAAAAAAAAAAAAATCTGTGATTTCTATTGATAGTCACAGTTACAGCAAATATTGTTTATAATTTATTGCAATATTTTTAAGGGGTTTGTGAGTTAGGATGAGAAAATTATTGTCTTTATTTTCGTTGACCACAAATTAAGTCTAAAATTTTCAATAATCTATGCACACTAGGTTAAAAAAGTGATTCAGGGTAGGTATTACTGAAAAAAATTAATGCTTTGCGTTTTTTTGACATTTATATTTTATTTTAATTATATTTTTATTATTAAATAAATAATATCTATATCTGGGCTGATAGGCTCAGTGACTAGCAGTCTGGCGTCACAGGTATCGAGTTCGAGTCCCGACGTTGCCATGGATGTTTGTAGTAGTTCGGAATCATTTTCAACCGTAAGTCCCGGTTTAATATGACTGTAGAGCTGTGAGCATAGGGCTGACAACTTTACACCTTAAAAGAAACCATCTCAAGCCTCGGAATCTACCAGTCGGCAGATGACCTTGACCCACCATGGGGCTGTTGCGCTGATAATGATAATGAATATCTATATCACAATCTAATTCTATTTGTGTATAATAATTTTTACCATTTTTTTTCGCAAAAAGTGTATCAGTAAATAATTTTGGATTTTTTTGAGACGATAAAATGTGTATGTTATTAAATTTTTGTTCATTTATATATGTATTTTATTATAGAATAATTTTAGATCGTTAAACACGGCAATGTTTTTTTTTTTTCTTAATTTCATTAAAGAAACATTAGAAAATCTATAATGTTTTTTAATTAATCGCGAGAGACTTTAAGACTGCGTGGCCTTTTCAGGAATATTCCCACGGATAAAGTAGGAAATAATTCAGATTGTTCAAAACTTATGTTACATAGAAAAAGTGACCGTAACCAATTTGATTTTAATGAAAAATAATTTAGTAATAAAATACAAATTTGCCCTTGCTTTTGCTCATTCTATTTTATTTTTAATACATGCAACCTGATTTCATCAAAATCTACACTCCATTTTTGAAATTTTTATTATTTTTCATTTTATGATTTCATTAAATAAATAAATCTTTTAAAAAAAAGGCATTTAATTATCTATTTTTCTTATTGACTCAAAGAGCATGAGACCACCTCTATTTTTAACATCTAACAATGAAGGAGCTAGAGGCAGCTACATGGCCAAGTATCTCCGTATTAATCCACAACAATAATAATAATAATAAAATACAATTGGATATATTTCATTAACTGTCAGTAAACAGATAGTTTGAATGAGTTAAAAATACAAACGTGTATGTATTTAGAATTTTCTTATTTCATTTAAAACACATTTTATATTACTGATTTCGAAACCCTGAATAATGCCAAACCTAAAGCATTCGTATTTAAACTGGTGATGGACACGATAAATCCGTAAGACTGAAAGTCCTTCCGTTTGACACGAGTACGTAAGGTTTGGTTTGTCGCTTTACGATCATCTTGCACACGAGGGCCAAACAGACAGAGACCTACAGTTTAAAGTGGATTCCGAACCACTCACAAACATCCATGCCAACCCCCAGGATGCGAACCTGGAGCATGGAATGCCAGAACGCTAGCCACTTGGCCACCGAGTACGTAAGGAGGAAGATGTGAACTCCCATATGCCACCTTGGAGGTGTTCATTCCAAATTAAGATAGTGCAATGGACCTCATTGTATCATTTTTTCCTGTGATGTACACTGAGTAAAGCTGAATTTTCTACATATCTACCACTGTAGACTCAAATAATCTCAAGTAAAAAAAAAATTTATCATTGGTAAATAATGCAATAATTTTAACGCATTCTTATATCCGAGAGTTTTATTTATTGAATTAATTAACGATGCTTTTTAACACAGCATTTGACATCGTTGCGTTTGATACGTCGTAATATATCTACACAAACTACTACAAAAATGTAGGTGTTTGGCTGAAAATTGAAAGGCGAGGATTAGCCAAATGTGGGAGGTGGAAAATCCTCTACTCTGGAGGCAGATAGCATCCCAAAAATACTCAGGATGACGTAAGACGGATGCCGAAGCAAGGGGGAAATTATTTTAAGCATCTCTCCACTATCTTCCAACGCCGGAAGCAAACCACTGTTTCCCAGCTACTACTATAATAGCTCATTAATATGGCTTTTGACCCATATGTCAAAGCGAAACATTATGTAAAAGGAGCCGGCTTCGCAGAACTCCTGACGAAATTTCAGAAAAGAGGTTGAGGTACAAGTCTTTACATCTAAAAGGTTGAGGTACTCGAAGTACTAGCTTTCCAGCACTTTTTAAAAAGAATTATAGATCAAGTCAGATTGAAAGCCTCTTTCATAATGTGTCCTTTTTTAAAAATCATACAAAAAATGGAGATTGAAAGTCACTTGTAAATTTATCAATTCAGTATTTGAAAATACATTTACTTGGCATTGTATCCTTAATGGTATTAAGATATTCTAGATGAGGAATAAATATATATATATATTTTTTTTAAAAAAAAAAGCATTGTAATCGGATGGGCGTCTTGGATGGATTCAGATTACCCCAAAAATTTAGAATTTAATGTAAAATAAAAAAAGGCTTAACAGCAAGCAATCTTAAAAAAATAAAAATAAATAAATAAACTATAGAATTCCAAACGATTTTCTTTTCTTTTCGATCTCATTTTCACTTTGAAATAAAATCCTTTCTTTTCACCAGACGATTTTTTTAGAACAATTTTACATTAATTTTTCCTCTGCATTAATTTTTTTTAATAAATTATTTATAATTACACAATTATTTCGTAAATAAATATTATTTATGTATAAAAAAAGTTCATGAAATAACTATATACAAAATTGAAAGTGATCACGGACACGAAAAACAAAACTCATATATTTTATGGGTAACAAATCTCAAAGTGCTTGCTTTCTTACTTTTTGCTTCAACCAATGCTTACTTATTTGTGATTCTGCACGTAGGCATACGAACTTGCTAAGCGTATAGACTATTTGCTAAAGTATAACATCATCATCATTGACGCAACAACCTCATGGTGGGGTTAGGCCGTCTGCCTACTGGCAGATTTCAAGACTGATGTTTTCTTTTTACACGAGGTAAGGTTTCCAGCCCTACACTCTACAGTCATATTATACAGGAATCTAAGGTTTAAAGTGAATTCCGAACCCCTACAAACATCCATGGCACCGCTGGGACTGGAACTTGAAACCTGTGACACTGAGCGCTAGTCACTCGGCCATCAGGCTCTAATGTACACCACCACTTCAATAAATCAACGTTGATCCCTAGGATTATCGAGAGGATCAAATAACGTCTTTTTCCATACAAATAATTATCAACATTTGTTTTATATGAGATAAATTCTGAAAACTATAAATGTTGATTTGAAAAGTTCTGTCACACTCTCTACTGAATCAATTCCTTTTCAAATTCGTGAGTATAACCCACACCATTAGCAGGAATCAAATCACCGTCCTTTCTTGTTGCTAACATACTCTCATTAGCACTGAATTCCAAACAGGTTTTTTTTTTTAATATCCCATTCCAATTTAAATGCAGTGATAATGGGTAAAAACAAAGCTAATCAGTACTTAAAAAAAAAAAAAAAAATTAAATAAAATGTTTCTATTGGATAAACAACCCTTCTACTCAATATACCAAATATCATTGCTCTGATCAGTCGGTATCTTGTATTCAAACTCAAAAAGAAACAGTAATGAACAATTAATTTATGTGAACAGTTAATTTGAATCACGCAAACATTGTTTCTCATTTCTGAAAATTGGATGAATCAAAAAAGCAGTATCTAACAGGCCAATATTGCAAAGATCAATCAGGTTTTTAGATATAAGAAATATTAATTTTTATTTCATGTCATAAATAATTGTCTTTCTTAAATTTTTAAACTATGTTTTACAAATATCGGCCATAACAATTTTCTTCCTACAGTGTCTTAAAATTTCGCAAATGATTTATTTAAAAAAAAAAAAAAAATGTTTTTTTTATATTCTCCTTGCTTAATATTTTTTGATATATTTGTAAAATTGAAAAAAAAAAAAAAAAGAACTACTTTTGTATACAGCTGAATGAAGGAAAAAGAGAGAAAGCAAAAAGAAATGCCAATTTATAGTTACTTTTAATTTTAATTAGAATTTGTAGTTACTTTTAATTTGAATTAATTTACATTATTTATTTAGAAAACAATTGAATAATTATTGAATTTTGTAAAAAAAATTAATCCTGAAGAAAAATTAGTGTAAACTTATTCTAAAAGTTTGTCTAGTGAAAGCAAAAGCAATTTTATTTCAAAGTGAAAAAGAGATTTTTCAATGAGAAAATTATTTGGAATTATATATATTTTTTTTTTTTTTTTTTTAAGTTGCTGTTATGTGTTTTGCCTTTGCATTAAATTCTAAATTTTATGGATAACCTGTATATCAACCAATCCAATTACAATTATAATTATGATCTTTATTTTAAAATGTTAACTTCGGCTTTTTAGGTTTTTATTTTTTTTTCTGAGATTTATCCATCAACTAAAAATATAAAAAAATTACTGATATACAAAAAGTTGCTGAAAACACACTTTGATTGCAAATTAGTAACTAACTTATTAAAACTTATAATCAGTTTGTAGTAAATGAATCATACATAATCAATTATTGTAAAGTTGTTACATAGATAATTAATGGTAGTGTGAAGCTTATAAAGGGTGTTTAAATAATGTAGCAGTAAATTCAAAGGTTTTCTTAATAGAATTCTTGAGAAGCAAAAAAATGAAATTAAATGTGATGTTGCAAACCATGTTTAGTTGATGAAAATGTAAAAATACAAATACAGATTCTGACATCATGCCAGAACCGCCAAAGTACAATATAATTTTTATTTCGCAGTATGTTTACGACATCCCTTATAGAGCGCAATATTATGTTGGAGAGGAAGCAATGAAAATAATGCAAGCAAAATTATTGCAGGTGTTGTTCAAAGTAATGCAGCAGACATCACACACAGCCTACGTAGTGTAAACTTTTTCTGGATGTGTTTGATAATACCAGTATGCTTTTGACATCTGTCATAACGCTGAGATAATCTAGTGTTTCCACAGGTATTTCATAAAAGTAATTATGGAAGAAGCCCAACATATTGCAATTCTATAGACATGGATGTGAAACAAGAATGCAGTAGGTCCAATACCTTTTCCTAAATTTTTAGCATCGAAATAGAAAATATTTACTTTCACCGGAACCTTTTCATTACTTTCACTAACTAAAGCTGGATTTCCACCAGATATGATGATCACTTGTCTCCCAATATTAGAGAAACAAAAGCCTAATATTTTGCTCAATTAGATTGATTGGCTGACATTCTGTATCTAGTAGGAATCTAGCTTAAATGGGATTTACAAAGTTCTGTTCTATTTCAATTTTAGTTCTTCTTGATACCTATTGACAACCCTCTGAATTTTCTCTTCATTATCTGAATGCCCTGTATATATATATATATTTATTAAACAACCTTTGTTGTTTTGCAAATTTGTATTACATGAAACAAAAAATAATACAAATACAGAGTTACGTAAAAAAATTTAACAAATTCAAAATAATACATCTTTTAAAGCAGTAATCCATCAAAATTTAGTAAATTTTAAATGAATAATTCAAAGGAATTATTTTAAATTTC
Organism: Caerostris extrusa; assembly: GCA_021605095.1. Lineage (NCBI taxonomy): Eukaryota > Metazoa > Arthropoda > Arachnida > Araneae > Araneidae > Caerostris > Caerostris extrusa. The sequence continues at coordinate 88,577 of BPLR01014988.1, read as the reverse complement.
ATTTTAAGCAATCACCATTAAATTTTTTTAAATTATCTAAAATCTGCATTTTTAATTTTAATTCCATTATGATTTTCTATTTAATTTGTTCATCTAGTTTTTACTCTAAGAGTAAAAAAAACTAGTTACAAAAAACTTTTTACTCTATGAGTAAAAAACTAGATGAAAAATTCCACATTAATTATTTTTTTAAGTTTCTTTTAAACCACTTTACTTTCAAGTGGTCGATAAACTGACCACTTGAAAGTAAGTATTTTTCTTTTTTTCAAACCACCTTTACATAGTGTATATCTGACTGGCAATCCCTCGATTTGTCTGTTTCCACCGAATGTTAACCATTCCACACTATTCGTAGTCAGATTATATACAGATTGTTTTCTAGAAAGACACATTTTAAAGTTAATTTTCCTTTGATTGTATTTAAGTCACATATTTATTTATATATTATATTAAAAATTACCAAATAAGATTTTTTTTTTTTTTTTTTTTTTTTTGATAAAAATTTCTAGTATTCAGAAACACAAAACAAATTTACATAAGTAGCTTTTATTTAAGTTCCCAAAATATATAACTTTCCAAAAACAATGTCTCTTTTGATTTGGTAAATATTTGCATATTGTAATGGTTTCATTACAAACACACTTAATCAAAAGGCATATCATTCCCAAAAAATAGAACACGGTAAGAAAAAAAGTGGAATGTTCATAATGATAAACACTTATTTCTCTGGCATATTAAATAATAAAAAAAATACATTTATTTTTAAGATAAAAAAAAAACTTCAAAATTATATACTTTTTAATTATTAAACAAAACTCAATTTCTAAATTCTAGCTTTCCAGTACTTTTTAAATACTACTTATACAATTTATTGTAGTATAATTGTCAAATCTGTGAAAATTATCTTAAAAAAAACTAAAGAACTGATAAATATAGCAAACTAATAAAATCTGACTTTTTAAATAAAAATAGTGCATTAAAAAAAATCTTTAAAATATATGATGAAATGAGATTTACGATAAAGTGCAAAATAGAATATAGTAAACATAACAAAATCATGGTGTGTTCATCTACATACATTCTCTCACATACATAAACATGAAATATTTAAAATACAACTATTGTATTCTCATATAAGGCAGTTAAAATTTAATATGGGTTTTATAGTATTGCTTTTCGAGTATCATACATATTAAGGCTTTTGAAACAACTCTAATATAGAGGCATGCATGCATAGATAAACTTTGATTAAATAAAGTCTCTTATTTCATGAGAGCATGAACAACAGCTTTAGGATTAAGGCTTTTAAGGTCAGTGTAGGTCTGCCCAGTTCCAACAAAGATGATAGGTTGACCAGTTATGTAGGTCATTGATATGGCAGCCCCAACCTGAAAACAAATAATGATATCTGTCAATAATTACACACATGAAAAAAAAAAAATATTAAAGGATACAAAAGCACTACACCTGTATCAATCAACTGTTTAATAAAAAAAAAAAGTATATATTTTTTTATTTACTAAATTAGTTATTTAAAAAAATCAGTATTTTTTTCTGGCAAGTTTAAAATCTCAATAGAAATACAAAAAAAAAAATCATACAAATAAAAAAATACAAATTTTAATAAATACCCTTTTATGTACATTTCCAATCAAAACAATATTACGTTAATTTTATCCAGGCATGTGACACTACTCTTTGATAACATAAGAAATTATGTTAAACTTACAGAAACCTCTTAAGTCTCTATCTATATGAATTTAATAAGGACAAATTACAATATTTCATAACACGATAATATATATATATATGCACATAGAACAAAAAATTAAATATCAATATTCTTGCTAATCTAAGATTAATATTTTATCTTTAATAACAGTTTCTACATCTTAAATAGAACAGAATTTTATTCATGTCCTATTTCATTTAGGAAATGCACAGACATTTTCTCAACAACAATAAACTGAAATAAGAATAATTCTTAAGTAAGAATGAAAACGATTTACTGTTGTGTTTTTCTTGACTTGTCACTTGCTTTTAAATTTTTTTTAGAAATTTTATGGTTGTAACTACAACTATTTCCTTTCTTTTAAGAACCATACTTCCATTAATACTTCAAAAAACAGTTAACAGTTACATAAATATGTATAAACAATAATTTTATATATTTCACAAGCAACCTACAAATTTTAATATTCTTGAAAAGTAGTTTTATTCGAGATCTTAATTTGAAAAATGGCCTTTATAAAAAAATATATTAAAAAAAAATTGGGAAAAGGATTATTAAAGTAATAATTTAATTGACTTACTTTTATCATCAATGGTATCAAATTTAGTGAGTACGATGCCATCAATGAGCTGGGGATTATCTCGACTGGAATGGTCAGCCAGAGCTCGATTGAACTTCACTAACTGGTCAACAGCTTCATTGCCCACAAGCGCTCTCCAACAAATGCAACAAGGTCAGGATTATTTACTTTGATCAGCTGCAAAACACATTTTTTAAATTTAGAATAATGAATGCAGAAATTAAATTTCAAACATCTAGAAACACTATCAATATTAATATTTAAAATTGATCACTGAAATACCAAAATTTAAATTATTACAAAAACATTAAATTATTTTATAACAGAATTTTTAAATTGATAATTATAAAAAATATAACAAAATTTAAAAAAGTACTTTGGCTAAGGCTCTCATCAATGGTTCATTATCTTGCATTCTACCAGCTGTATCAATCAAAACAACATCTATTTTCATATCACGGGCTGGAAAAAAAAATTTAAATTAATTTTTTTTTATATTTTAAATTAAATAAATTTATAATCGAGTATTTTACATGAATTTAATGTGAATTTTTGCAGACTGGACATTAAAACAAAAGTATTTTATATTCAGAATAAACAAATAAAATATACATATAACTATTATTAAAAGTTTCAAACCTCACAGTTATAATTTTAAAAAAGGATATATCTGAAAGATAGATATCACTATTTAAGGATGTAATGGTTTATTATATAGAAACACAAATAAAATGAGGTGTTTTTTTGTTATTATTACTGACCAAAATTGATAGCTTCCATAGCAATTCCTGCAGCATCTTTTCCATAGCCTTTTTCATAGAGCTGCACCATTTGCAGACCATTATGTTGGTCAGATGGGTGGAGGGCGTTCAAGTGGCGAGTGTGAGTACGAAGCTGCTCCACAGCACCAGCTCGGAAGGTATCACAGGCAGCAATCAACACTCGTAGATCATTCTCAATCAACCAGAAAGCTATCTGTTCAAAGAGGATTACAAAATATAAAAGATAGATATAAGATAAAAAGATATTACAAAAATTTTGTAATTAAGTACAAAATGTTAACTTGAGTAGAACAAAAATCTAAAAAGTTTAAAAATATTAAACATTTTGATTTACAGTAATTTTAAGAAATTGATATAAATTAATAGTTGTTAAAAGGCAGGGGGAATATTAATCTTATAAAAACATTCTCATAAAATTCATTTAAGTAACATTTTATAGTTGATTTTGGAAACTCTGTTTTGTGACATTTATTATATGTTATTAAAATTGGAATACATTCAAATAAATATTTTCCTATAGAGAAGCAGAACTCAGTTCTATAGAATATGATAAATACAATTTTTAAAAACTAAAAAAATACATTATGGAATTTTCCAACTCCATAAATCTTTACCATTAAATCTATAAATGCTGATATTAACATTCTAAATCAGTTTTTGCTATATCAAATTCTGCACAGAAATAAAAATTTTTGAATAAGTTGATAAAAACTAAAAATAAATAATTTTTTTTGTATAACACAAGAAAACCTGACAAATTAAAATGCTAGGAATAAGATTTATATGTATGGTTTGTCCAATATTTAAATAAATATATTTATAATGAAGGTTATTAGATTAATTCTTAATCTCTTGCAACTTAATAGACATCTTAGTTAAAACATGGGCATAAATGTTTACTTTAATTAGTTTTTTAATATATTTTACAAAATTATTTGGGAGAAACTCAATCAGAATACTATGTACAAAAAAAAAAAACTAAAACTAGCACCATGAAAAACTTTTTACATTTAGTGAACACTGGATAATTTAAAATCATTCCAAGAACAATTTAATATCCAAATTTTTATATTGTTAAATAAATATTAAATAACCCTTTCTATTTGATGTCAGCACTGTTTTTTTTTTTTTTTTAAATACTACAGCAAAAAATTATTAATTTTATATGCCTTTAAAAACTGTCAAACATTTAGAACATCAATTTAAAAGTACTAAGATTCACAATTTAAAAAATAATAAATAAAATAATATATTCATAAATAATAATAATAATTTTTTTACTTTTGGCCAAATTGGTGGATTTGCCGACTCCATTCACACCACAGAATACAATAGTATATGGTCTATGAGATTTCTTAGCTTCCATAGCATCTCGCAAGATATCAATGCGACGTTTAGGAGACAATAACTGCACAAGAGCATCGACCAAGGTTTGTTTTACAGTAGAAGTAATGCCGGTGAAAGTGCCCAAAACTTTCCCTTCCAATTTGGTAGCAACAGACTCGCAAAGCTTGTCAGCAATATCAGCAGCTACATTTTTTACCTGATAAAACATACAATTTTACTCAAATAAATATATATTAATTGCATATAAAAATATAAATGATAAATTTTAGCTGAAAATTCAATTACATTGAAAATGAAGTTTAGCCTCAATTAATTAAAAAGATTGTATGTGACTACTTTATATCACCTGACATTATCAGATAATGATTACATTATCACTCATATAGGGCTATTTAATTTCAAATTATATGTTTTTAAGACTAATATGATAGTTTTTGACTGACAAAATATTTTGAAATAATAAGATATTAATGGAGATATTTATAAAAAAAAAAAAGAAAGAACATCAATTGATTGGTTGGCAACTGTATTATATAATACTATTATTTCTGAAATGCAAATTGTATAATTTCCAAATTATTATAATAAAACATATCCTAGAGATATTCTATTCTATCAGGGTATCCACATGAAACCTCCCTGATTTCAAACGTTAACTGTATAGAAACTATGAGTCCTAAAGATTTGCTGTTTGCGATATCATGAATAGCCCCCCAAATTTACTTAGTTACAAAATTTCATCTCTAAAAAGTTAATTTTTGTTGTATGCATTTCTGATATGCCAAAACATAAAAACTTTTGCTATTGAGATCCTGGACTGGATCAGCAATGTTCACAATTACCTAGAGAATGTGATATTCAGTGATGAATCACATCTGGAAAGGTTAATTGTCACAGCTTTTGTAACTGGGGTTCAGAACAACCAAACGTTTGGGAATATGTCAGGGACAGTAATAAAGTTAATATGTGGTGTGGTCTGATGCATAACAGAATCATCAGACCATTTTTCTTCATGGAAAGCACCGTAACTGGTCCCATTTATCTTGACAAGTTTCAACAACTACTCTCTTTGCAGCCAAATGTAACATTCCAGCAGGATGCTGCCGCAATGCACTGGAGTTCAGACGTTCATCATTCCTTAAGACAAAACATTTCTGCAGCAATGGATTGGACAAGACTAGAGATCGCTGCTCGGTCACAGACTTCTCTAGACATAACTCCTCTGGATTTCTTTCTGTGGGATTACGTCAAAGATATAGTCTTAACCACACCTGTACATGATGCTTGTGATGTCAGCCACAGAATTACGGAAGCCATCAATTCAGATGCACCTGAAATGCTGTGCAACACATGGACTAAAAATTTAATATCGACTGAACATTCCGAGAGCTTCAAATGGAGCAGTATCAAAGTGCAGACATTGATAAAAATAAATGTTTGCAAAAAAATAAACTTGTTGTACTGCTGTTCGTGATACTGCAAATCTCTAGGACTTGTAGTTTCCATACAGTTAACATTTTAAATCAGAGAGGTTTTGTGTTGAGATGCTGTATTTCCAAGAATTAACAAATGTCTCCACACAGAATTACATCAGGCAAATGTTGATTTTAACATTTTTTTCTTTTCTTTTTTATGGTTAGCACAACTTCAAATACAAAATAAATTTATACAAAAAACAAACAACATTTTTTTAAATCAATTCCTTATTGTCTCAAACTGAGATATGAAACTTGGACTTCTCATTAATAAATATTTTATTTCATAGGTTATAAAGAGTTTTTCTTTTTCATTAATACTTAATTATCAGATTTGAACACAAATTTCTTTTAAGAATTTTATGTTGATTTTAGACTCATGTATAAAAAAGAATTTAATACTTTTCAAAGACTGATGTAAAAGAATTCAGAAAATTACTTCTTTTATAAATATAAGAATACATTTTTAACTAAGAATTATCAAAAATTAACTCCAAACATACCAATCATATGATCTTTCAATTTGTCCAATATGGGTTGAATACTTTCACGAGTAACATTCTTCTGACCAACTAACCCTTTAAACATATTAAACATTCCATATGCTTTGTTTTGCCTAAAATAAAATTTTTTATTTGATTTTTGTTAAGGTTTAAAAAATTATTAAATTTTCAATCAAGTATTTTTTTTTTTTTAAAATTGAAAAAAATAATATATAGTTAGTCATTTACTCAGTTACAGTTTTAACTATTAATTTTTAATCATATCTAATCTATATTTAACATTCAGGATATATAATTAAACATATACAATTTTTAAAAAACTAACTGCCAAAGATATAATTTTAATTTAATATTAATATAATTAAAATTTCTTTTCGAATTTTTTTTCAAGTGAAACTCAAATTAAAATTGTTATATTTTTATTTATTTATGTTCCATAACTTCCACTTAAAAACACTGCCTAATCTGTAAAAACAAATAAATATTAAAGCCATACCCTTTTTTCTTTACTTCAATCTCCTCATCTTCAGATTCTTCTGACTCGCTTTCTGATGTTTCAACACGTTTTACAGGTCCTCTATATTTTCCAACTTCCTACAGAAAATAAATTATTGATTTAAAAAATTTATAATTATTTAAATTTGTGGATGTATACACAATTAAACATTAAAATTATAATAGCAAATTCAGTATTGTTGAAACTATAAAAGATTATTAAATGATTATTCACAATATATTTATATGAATATGAAAAATTGTATCAATTACAAATTATACTGAAAATAAAACATGTTATGATTTATATTAGTTTGAGTAAAATATTGGTTAAATATTAATTTTATGTATTTAGTAAATAAATAGGTTTACATTTATTTATCATTTATGAAAAAAAAAAAAAACAATTTAGATGCAATACAATCACAATACCTGTTGAATAAATTAGATGCATTAAAAATAATACACACAAAACAATTTCCCTAGTTAGTTGCAAATGTTTGGATTTAAAAAAAATCAAAAACAGAAAAATTCCAATTAAAAAGTAAAGATGTAGATACTTTTTTAAATATGAATTTAAAAACAAATTATTTTATATTGAATGCCTCAAGCAATTTTTTTTTTAAATATCATTATATAAAAATTAATAGTCAATAATTTATTGATGCAAACACAAAATACATAATAATGATATGGTAAGTAAGTATGTATCTTAAATTAGAAAAATTTTGAAAATAAATAGCTGAACATTCAACAAGCTTGTAAAAACAGATAAGACTATGCAAAATTATCATTAATTTAGATCTTTGTCATTAGTTATATACTTTTTAGTAACAGGTGATTATATTTAAAAGCCACTTTTCAATTAAGTATCATAGGTTAAATTTGATAGAACTGAATAACAAGCCATTAATAATTGTTCAGTAACTTACTGTTAACACTAAGATTAGCATCCTTTTCACTATCATGCTCATTTAACTGTTACTTTCTATATGTGCTGCTGTTAAAAACTAAATAAGTATTTCCACTTTATAATTATCATTAATGAAGGAAATTAAAGAGTTTGAAAGAATAAAATTTTCAAGTACCATTCGATCACAAAATGCTTCTTCTGAAGGTTCAAAACCATTGGTGATGCTCTCACCATTTTCTCCTTTCTTACTGAAGTCAAGAACAGTAGCTTCCTTGGCAGATCCAGCACAATCCCAAATGCGAGGTTTTTTAGATTTATCTTTTGGAGCAGGGCTTTTTTTTTCTAAAACACAAAAATTTTAATTAAAAAAAAAAAATTCACTTATTATCATATGATGGAATTAATTTTTTTTTTTTTAATTTTTTGCTACAATTTAATAAAATTGTTTTTATGATTTATTTGATACACTATAATAAATTAAATATAAAGAAATATGTTTTTGAAGAGTGATTTAATCTAAATTTTATGTTAAAATAAAATGCAATAATTGATCATGTTTACGTTTTAAACTTTCTGTACAGTATGACGGAACCCAATCAGTACTACCAAAATAAATTTTGACACTTATTTTGAATTTTTTTAGTGATTGATGCAAAATTTTCAAAAGAATAAGAATTGCATAGTTCAAAACATATCAGACCACAAGCATGCAAATGTGTTGTAACAGCAAAATTGCACTTTTTTTTATTTATATTTATCTTAGCTTTTTATGATTGAGAATAATAAAAAACAAGAGCATCTAATGAAAATAATAAGACTTCAATACATAAACCAATTATTGGAATCCCAAAAAATATCATACTAATGTCAAAAAACAAAGTATTTTTCAGAAATTGAATATCATATATGATTTTCTAAATGATGTGGCACATTTTCATCGACATAAGGAAATTGTTTATCAACAACTATTTTCCAAAATTATGAAAACATTTAAGGGATCTTTTCTTAATCTTTGATTTGGTGACTATCAGAATGTATCAAAAACTATTCCTTATACTTCCAATGCATTTTCATTTAAATTTTATAATAAATACAATACAGTTTAAATTTAATGTTTTGCAATTCATTTAATTTTAAGTTTTAAAATGTAAGTTAATGAAGATTAGATTTTTCATTTGTATCAGAATTTGAGTTTTTAATGTTCAAATTATATTAGTTAAATTTTGAAGGAAAAAATTACATAAGTTTTTTTTTTAATAAAACTAAAAAATTGCTTTAAAAAATAACATACTAAAAATATTTATAAATCGTTTTATTTTTAATAAAGAAAGCCAAGTTTATAATTATGAATAAGTTGATAAAAATATAAATTTACTTAAAATAGTTCAGTTTAGGAATAAAACTGAATTTATCATTGCATCAAGATTAGTTCAATTCATAACAAGACAATATGAATCTCCTCACTGGAAATTAAATAAAAAAATTAATATTTAAAAGTAGGCAAATATAGTTTTACGCTCACTTTAAATCAGCTTTCTTTCCCTTAGATTGCTTTTGTAGAAATTTAGAGCGCATCTTTAAAACACTTTCACTTTCCTCTATACCATTTTCTTCATTATTCATAGGCTTATTGGATAAAGGCAATTTGTTAACATCAGGTTTTGGACCTAAGATGAAATATATATATATATATATATAATTGAAATATTCTTAAAATAAACAATTTTTCTTGAAAGGATTAGTGCAAATTATTTATATTATTTTATAACTAAATAAAAAAAATGCCACATTATATCAATAAATTCTAAATTAAAATCATAACACACTAATTTCTCAAATAATATCAAAAAATATTTCCAATTCAACTATCATAAAATCTTTAATCAAAAACTTTATTGTGATATCTTCATGGTTTTTTTTTTTTTTTGCATATCAGTAAAATTAATTACAATACATATTAAAAACACTGGACAGTTGGGTAATGAATGCAATGATATAACATAAAAAAAGGACATACAACAATTATAGCACACATTCATGATAGCGTGTACAGCTTTTTCTCACTGGATCTAGTATCTTTAAACTGTTTCTGAAAAGTTAGATATAATGCTGTTTATATTTAAGTCCCAAGTGATCCGAAATTGAAGCTGCCATGCTTTCAGTCTCTCCACAATTTGTCACTTATTAACATCCAAATGGTAATAGCTATTCATTTAATTGTTTGCTATTGAATTTCATGAAATGTTGAAAATAACATGAAATTCAACAAAATATGTGAGTGAACAAAGCAGAAAAACAAACAAGCACGCTTTGTCATAAAAAGCTTGTTCCTCTCGCCATACAGTGTTGATACACATGCATCAGTTTGCATATTCAACAATGAAGATTTGCATATTTATTTGGAAGCATGTTTTATCTTTTGTTAAATACTTTTAAGAAAATTAACATAATATGCATGTTTGATTATTTTTAACGTGGTATTATACAAGCATTTAGTCCAAACAACTTTTGCATCACACTCAAAGCACATAATGTTTTTTTATTTAAAATTTTACTATTTCTTTTTCACTAAGAAATCACATTACTTTCATAAAAACATCTGTAAATGTCTTTAAAAATGAGAAATCAAAATATAAAATTGTAAATAAAAATACTGATTATTACACGACACTATCAATAAAAATCATGATTTTTCTGTTAATTTTTTAAAAAACAAAAACAATCTTTAAAAAAAAATTAGGTATGAAAAATAACATTTAAAATGATTTCATGAAAGATACCAATTTAAAATTCTTATATAAATGTTATTATTTTTTCCCTAAAATCTTACCTCGCTTTGAAAATAATATTTCTGATTGACAACACATACATTTCTTTCAAATTGTTGGAAAATTTTGTAAAAATTCAATAAATAACCTTTTAATGCTAAAAATAAATAGTTGTACCATTTGTTTCAATGAATTGTAGGAAAAAAATGAAACAGTGATTATGATTAAAAACATGTGCTTACCAAATTCATAATCTGAATCATCTTCTGAAAGTAAATTAAAATATAAGGCATTATTTAATATTAAGGTTTAAAAGAGAAACAAATCCCCAAAGCCATAAAATAAAATTACCTGATTCTGTACTGTCATCATCTAAAGAAAAAAACATACAATTAATTATTATCAAACAGATATTCACATAATGTGTTGGTAGGTCCCAATATAGATGACTTTATATAGTATTTATTGAACATATTATTAAATAGCTGGAAAATAATAAAAACATGCAAAATTCTTACCAGTATTCTTAATAGCTTCTTTCTCTTTACTCTTAGTATCATTTTTGTTTTCTATCATTGATGCAACAGTTTTCTTAGATTTCAATGACTCATCAAAAGTTCTCATCTTTCTCGGTTGTTCAGCTATTTTGCGACCATAATCTTCACATCTCCTCAAAATCTAAATTAAAATTAATTACATGAATCTATAGTTATTCTATTTACAAAGCAAAATAACAACTTTCAAAAAATTTCATAAATTATGTATTCTTCATTTAAAATATATTCTTACTCAATGCTCCTTTTGAAATTAGCAAAAGTATTCAATTAAGAATCTTAAAACAAACCAGTCGGTCAATGTATTACTGTTTCATTTTTAAAAATTGTTGAACATTACATCATATTTGAGTTTAATAATGATTTCCCCTAGATTCATAATAATAAATACCAATATTTAACGAAAATTAAAACATTTTTTTAATATTGAAATAAAAATCATGCTGAAAGACAAAAATACAAATGATATATTAAGATCCTCTACAATGTTTAAACTATGTACAAGTAACCAGTTAAAAAGTATTTCTGAATTTTTATTACCACATGAACAAATTTAGTTCAGAATTCACATTTTTTACAAGATCTAGAATTTTTTTAATAATTAACAGGGCAATTCAATTTCATCTACAGATTTGAAACTTTCAAAATATGAAAATTAGTAATCTTTAATAAAAATATGAAGTATTAATTAAAAATAATGTTTACCTGTAGAAAAACTTATAAGCAAATGTAAAAATCAAATACAGAAATTTCATACCAAAGAGAATCATATTTATATTCTTTTTAAAAATCAGTATTTATTAAAAATATATTCAATTGTTCCAAAATATATTTTTTAAATTGATTTAATTGAATAAATTCACTTACTTTTTTGAAACTCATGACTAAAATCATAACTTGCGAAGAAATCACTGGCATTCAAGTGTTTTCTGTACTTATCTCTGAACTCCAAGTGAACATCATCCAAAAATTTATCAACGTATGACAATTGTAAAATTTTTTGGTAAGCAACCTGAAAAATTTTAATAGCTTTATTCTATAAAAAATAATGATCTTAAAATTAAATTTGACTACAACTTTCATTTTTAAATGTTATCAGATAATTAAAAAAAAAAAAAATTCAAAAATCAGGAAATTCTTGATGTTTATCGTTTATCTTGCAGACTAAATTTATCCCCCAAATTTCTGAAGCCAATTTTATACCATTGATTCTGTGAAAGGTTGGAATTTAAATAAGCAAAATTTTTGTTTTAGTATCTTAATTATAAAGTTTTAAATGAAAGAAAAGATAAAGATAGCCATTCACATTGAAAGAAAAGAAAATAAACTTTGAAATGATTATCATCTTTTTATAATTCTTTTTTAATTGTTAAATAAATCACACATTCTACATTAATTTCTAAACATGATACAGTTCACCTACTGATTGTATAAAAATTGGCAAGTGGCCAGGTCTGACAGAATCAGACAGAGCATAATAGGAGAGAAACATTTCAAAGTTTTACTTACAATAAAAAAATAGTTTTAGTTTTAAATCATTTAAATTACATAATAAAAAAAGACAAATTAGATGCAAGAAATTCATAATTATTAAAACTTCAAAACTGCTTTGTACCACATATATCACATTAGCACCCCTAATAAATAATCTGCTGGTTTCTGCTCTTAAATGAATATTTACCTATCCATCCAATCAATCGATGATCAAACTATACTTGCACACTCAAAGTGTCATTCAATGTCAGAATTGTTAGGTTAACTACAGATAAAAGGACAATTATTGAAAAAGTTTAGAAATTTCCTGCTTGCAGTAGTCAAATTGTTATCATTTATAAAGATTTAAAGCTTGAATAATGTGTGAGTATTATAGATTTTTTGCAAATAGAGACAACCAAAAAGAAAAATTGGTTGAGTTGGTATAACAATTAAATTAATTAAAATAAAAATAAATGAATCATTCAAAAAAAGGAAGCCTTTTTTAAAATTAACAGAATAAACAAAAAAAGATTTATTTCTTTTACTGCCAATGAATTTGATAGTGATTTAATTATCAAATAGATTTTCCAGTGTTAATAAATAGCACCTTTCTTAAATGCTAATAAAGCACTTTGTATGAAAAATTCTCTTTAATAGCTATTTATGTTTAATAAATGTATAAATGACTATCTTAAAGAGATATTACTCTTTGAATAACTTTTTGATGAAAAAGAGTATTTGTTTAACTTATGAATATTATAAACACATAAAAATTTTTAATAAAATGTCATAAAAGACATAACTGATGTTCACTTTTACTATCAATATGAAGAAAATAAAAAATGACATAATTACATAAATACATTAAATTATTGTTTTAAATTGAATTTAAAAATTATTTATACATAAAAGATTTGTAATATAACTAAAGAGCTGAATGATAATAATTGTTCATGTTACTCAGATTTGCCAGTTTATAAATATTGGCTTTTTATTTTTGTAATATTTTTTATGTTTATTGAAAAACATTGTTCGATTTTAAAAATATGTGTTTAATATTATATATTTCCCTGTTATAAATAATTAAAAGGATTCATGTAATTAAACTATAAAAATAAGGAAGAGAGTTTTTTAAATAGAATAAGAAACAGATTCTAGTAATTTAAAAAATTAATTTTGCTTTTTTTAACATTTTCATAACAATATAAAATGCATAAAACAAATCCATGGAACAAATTTTTGACTTTTTTTTTTTTTTATACTTTACAAATGAAATATTTTTTATCCAAAAAATTAATTAGTGAGAAAATATTAAGCAGTTGTTTATAATTTTCTTATAAAGAAAATTACATTGAATTCAAGCTAACTGATCCTTATATAAAAAATAATACAAAGTTTAATCAACGAAAAAGAAACTAAAGAAAATTTTTTAAAAATAATTTTGTCCACAAAAATAATAATTTCCTTTATGAATAAATACTAATGACAGTACAATAAGAAATTTTCATAAATATATTTATTCCTTTCATTTCATTTTTGATAAGAAAATGATAAAGGTCTAATGATGAACTAATTTATATGAAAATATCAAATCATGCTCCCCTCAAAATAAAAATAAAAATTTAATTATAAAATAAAAATTCTGTTAAAGTACAGTAATTTTCTAACTAAAAAGAATATTTTCCAACATTAGAACTTGTTCATTTACAAATCCACAATTCTTCAATGTCAGTAGCAAAATGTAAATTTATAGGAAAAATAAATAAGTAAACCAGCAAAATCTCATTTTCATCTTTTAATTATTAGCCTTGACATAGTTTTAACAATTAAAGACTTAAAACAATAAATAATTAAAATATAAACCAATATCTTTGCTGAAGAAATTAATGATATTTTTATGACTTGATTATCAAAATAAAAATTAGAATCTTAATGAAAACACCCAATTTAAAAGATATTTCTATATGTGCTGATTATCAAAAATTAATAATTTAAAAGTTGAATAAACTAGGTATATATTCACAGATAGATGCAAAATCAATAACAAAAAGTTAAATATTATAAATAGAAACATATTACAACAAAAAAATATATAAATTATATATCCTTTTATAAATGACATTTTAATTTTTGTTAATAAGAAATTATGAAAAAAAATTTATACAATATACTATATACAAATAGAATTATTTGTATCACTCTTAAATAAATTATTTACATACAACAAAGACAAGTTCGAATTCATTGTCCAACTTGTACTTGAGTGTGAGGCCTTCATAAGAAAAGTTTTCATTGACACCTCGTTCCTGAAACCAATTTTATAATTACAATAATATACTGAATGAAGACATTTAGATAATACATAAATCCTACAGTAATGAGAAATCACTTTAAATAGTTTCCTTCAGAAAAAAATGTTTCAATACACAGTTAGTAAAATTTGTTTTTCAAAATATTACTTTGAATAATCAAAATACAAATTTAAAAAAAAATCTTAAAAAATTTGCAGCAAAAACAGAATTTAATTCAATTCTTATAAATATTTTAAATCACGGATCGTAAAAAATTGAGCGCTTCCACGTAACACAAAATAAATAGCACACTGTTTCAATTTAAAAAAAAAAAAAAAAAAACATTTTATGTTATATTATTCATTTCATTTATAGAATACGTCAGAAACAAACGGAAATGTCTTTTTAAAAAGCAATTTTGAAAGGAGTTTTTCTTTTTTTTTTTTTCTCCTCGCTAACATACATGATCATGATACAACATATACTCTTCATACTCTAGATTGATCTTAATATAGCTATCTGAAACCAGTGGATTAAATTAATTATTAAATTATATAAAAAATTTTGCACCTGTAAAATTACGGAACGAATTAGTGCATTGACAGGAGAGGTAAAAATTTGTGAAGTGCCTTGAAAACACCATAAAACAATTCCACTTTTGCTAAAGATAGTAAATAAATCAAGCATTTTTGCACATTAACTCTTACACGCGTCCAAAAGAAAAGACGTAACAAATTGCCTTTCTAACATATGTTTTCCTCAATTGTTACATATGCTCTCAACGTAAGTTGAATTATCATATAACAGTTACAGTGAAACTGCTTTGTTTTCTTTTGTTTTGATTTGAAATTGTTATAATATAAATGGAATATTACAATTTATCAGGGTCAGTCTGGTGTTAATTTATAAAATAAATTGAAAATAGAGCATTTCAAATATCTCAAAGCCCCAAACCTACTTAGTAAAAAAAAAAAAACTGATTTTCAAAGAAAACAAGAAATAGTATTCATCTTACTCCCATATTCGCATCAAACAACAAATTTAAAAATTTTATGCATTGATTTTAAAAGAATTAAGGGAAAATCAGAAAACTGCAATTGAGAAATTTTTATATACTACAATATTATGACACTTACAAAAGCATTATTCAAACAATGCTTCATAAATAAGCACAAACAATACCTTATTTTTTGCGTTGAAAATGCACAAAATGGTAACATGTTGAAACATGGTATCTCAGTTAAATGTATGATCAGATTTAATATGGAAAATGATCAACTCTTGGCATGAAATCTATAACAGTTACATTCCATGCTTAAAATGATAGTGTTTATTAACTCAGTGTGCTGCAAAGCCCACTGCTGTATCAAGGAAACTCGAAAACTCAGAGAAGTTGCAGGGTGCATCGATAGATTTGCCTAAATCATTTTAAGCCTGCTCAGTCGGGTTAAAGACTAAATAATGTTCTGACCAATTTATAAGCACATTATTCTCTACACGATGGTTATTTTCTTCAGTTGAACTCTATGTAATCTAACATTATTTTAACATGGAGGAGTGACCAATCATATTTATGTAGGAATGAATAATTGGATTAAGAATGTCATTTCTACATAACCTAGAAGTAACGATGCTTCTTGGTCAATGTATTGGTCAGTATAGCCAACAAAAAATATACCTGCTTTCATACATAGATTAAACTCAACCAATCTTATTCTTTTATAGATGCGATTTATAATGGCAGATTCCCTGTTCCCACCAGAATAAAATTATTCTTGAGTCATTTTCCGAATAAATAAGATCTCATTATTAAAGAGTACAGACTTCCATTGATTTGCTTTTAAGTGACTTGTATATGTACCCAATTAAACCTTTAATTTAAGTAACATGGTATGAGAATATACACAATGCTGGACGTCTTGTATATAGTATTATACTTCGAGAAGCATTCTATCCACAATTGATCCGGATACAATAGAAGATCTGAGGTAGGTTTGTGTAACAATTATGTGCATCAATGTAGTAGCTTCAAATAGCAGTCATCTTTAATACTTACAGCTCTAGTTCTTTTTCAGCAGTACCTTCTAGAAAAAGATTCTGTTCTTAAAGATTCCATTCCATTGTCTATGAATTACAGAAGGGTTCACATTCAAGATCTTGTTACGTAGGATGCGTCATCGTAACTCTTCAGATAAATTCTGAAGATTATTCATCTAAAACATGATTGTCTTGAAATTTTACTGCGCTGTTTGACGCTTTTAAAGGTTGTTCTTGGCCATGTGACTGAATACACATTAAACGACAGCAACTGCAAAATTGTGCATGTATTATTCTGATGCAGCATTATTTCTACATATACCGTGTATTTTTTTTTTTTTTATGAAATTATACTTATTTTTAAACGCAGAATTGCAATTTCTGTCCCTTAATTTTTGGAAACCAGTGTATTAATCACATGTGCTTTTTATTTCAATAGAATTAAAAGCGTTTGAAAAATTCATAAAATCTGTTCGTATAATGAAACACTTCATGAAAAAAGGTTATTTATTTTATTATAAATGCATAATTTCCATAAAAATTGCTAATAAACAGGGCTCACCATTTTCATTATATTTGAATAGGTAGTGAATCTCAAAAGTCTAGCGGAATATATTCACTTTTCGTCCTTTATTATGGTTCTTTATAACCTGAAGTGAATCTAAGAGCATGGAACACAGAACTATTAAAAAAACTTCTCATATTAAAATTTCCAACTC
The DNA here is from genome assembly GCA_021605095.1 of Caerostris extrusa. NCBI lineage: Eukaryota > Metazoa > Arthropoda > Arachnida > Araneae > Araneidae > Caerostris > Caerostris extrusa. The sequence continues at coordinate 70,905 of BPLR01014988.1, read as the reverse complement.
TTACTGTTTTCTAATGGTGATAGAATTTACATATTTAATATATTTAAGATTGAAAATCATTTTTTCCCATAATCTGTTACCATTTCTACTAAAAACGTTTACCAATTATAGATTATTGTTGGTAAGTGTGTAAAAGTACTCAACCTATGAAAATGATAAATCGATCTTAAATTTTTCAGGAAGCAGTTAAACAAAAATATCAATTTGTATACTGAATGATTAAATAGTTGTCTGCTTTGGTAGCACTTAGTAGTAGACATATGTTTTGCATACCAACGATCTTTTAAGGATAGTTTTGGTTGGTGTCCTGATCGTTATTACCTTGCTTATTTCGAACTAGTATCATTGCAAATACAATGTATTTTTTAAAAAAAAATTTTCTTGTTCTCTTCTGAACATTATGATCCAGGGTTTTTTTTTTTTTTTTTTTTAAATTATGTCGCACTTATGGCCCATTTCCAAATATACGAAAAGATAATGTACACTGTTCTCAAAATTTGTCAACACGTTTGAAGTTTCGACTTTCACCTCTTTCTCATCGCATATGCCAGGAGGGTTCCAGGAAAGTGCACTTACAGTGGTTGGCTACTTTTTACAAATTCTGTAATTAACGATAGATGGCGCAGCTAGCACTGACGTCGTAGATGACGCAACCGCGCTGAAGGAATAATTGTATTATGCTTACTTGATCAACTGAGTAGAAAGATAAGTAAAGTAAACAATGTATATTTGAAGGCCAGAGCTGTGGCACTTAAGAGAAATGTTTGTTGATAGTAAAATAAAAATATATTAAATTAGTTTGTAGGTTTTTAAGATAACACTGTATTAGCACAGTAAATGCAAATTTCGTAATGTTTTATCCAAAGTGTTTAATTAATTTGAATGGAAAAAGATTACTTTTTAATCTTTCAAAAAATACGGCCATAAAAGGCAAACCAAAATAGTTTTCTACAATTTTTATTTTCTTTTTTCAAAATTTAATCAAAAAGTCTGTTTTGTATATTAAATTTTAACAATTGTTGAAATGCAGTTATTACTGAGACTGTTTTTTATTATAAATTCAAAAAGAAAAAAATTGTGAGAGAAGGTTTTTTTTCCTGAAGAAATTTAATTCTAGCTTCTTCAGTTATGTACCGATATATGAAATTATTTTTATTATTTTAATACTGAGTAGTGTAAAATTTTATTAATTTCCATTACTTTATCCTTTAAATGTTTTTCTACTGTACTTGTACATGTACATCCAGGGAATTAATTTTTAGAATTTTATGATAGAAAATGAATGCAAAAATATCTCTCTTTCTAATTCACAATTGATTGTTCTATTGACATGGTTTAATTTTTAGCGAAATTTAAATTTTCATATCATATCATATTTGGGTATTCTAAGTAAATTAATAACTTTTATTATTTAATTTAATTGTTTCTGAAAAGTGTATTTTATATCTATATCTATCTATCTATCTATCTAGGGTTTCCATCGATTGCAGTTTTCAGATTTATGTTTCTAAATTTGAATGGATATTTCTTAAGTTAAATTCCCTAGTAGCGTCTTTTTCATTTCTTTCAGCAAATACTTTCTTGGGCATTTTATTCTGGTATATATACATTATATCTAGTATCATAGCATATATATCTGGTATTATAGCATTTAATGGTAATACACTCTGTTAAATGAGTAAAAGATTCTCGAAGGGCTACTATAAACATTAGCTTCGTCTTTTCTCTTCTTTCAAAAACAAAGAATTTGTAGCTTGTGAATTTGAAATTTTTATATAAATATTGCCTAGGATTTTTACTTTTTTTTTTTTTTTTGTAATATAATGAACGATGCCGAATTTATATTTCACTCTAAGAATGTATACTTTGTAGCATTTTTTTTCTCACGTGAAGAATTTTGTCATTTCCTTCCCAGGAGAGAGGAATGTATATTCTTTGACAAGTACATAATAACAACCCATCACTCAAATTTGGCAGCAGACAAGAAGTATTGCGGGTAGTTATATTACATGCAATTAGGGTTTTTACTAATGAGAACAACCCTTCATTTAAATCTGATAGCAGATATCCATGTATAATGACACTCAGAGATTTAGCGATTGTATGTGCGACCTTCACAGGTCGAAACAATTACAGAAGGGATATAAACTACATCATGAGTTCAATTTCAATTCAATTTCTTAATCAATATTTTTTAAACTAATAAAATATCAAAATTTCAAATTCTTTTATTGTTTCCTAGAATTATTTATAAGTAAATTTATTATTAAATTAATTATTTTGAATTTGTGTATACCTACTCTTTGAATTGAATATGACACATTTAAAACTGAAGTTGTGAAAAAGCAATATAACTTAGTTTTCTATTTTCTGTGATAAATTTTTTTAATAATTTTTACTGTATTGCATAGACGAAGCTCCATAGATCACAAGAAAAAAATACATTTGGTTTCACGTGATAATTTTTTTATAACAATTAATCATCCTTTTTATAAAATTTTTGCAAATTTTTCCTTTTTTTTAATTATCTCCAAAAATTCCAATACTTATCGAAACTTAAAGAACATTTTATGAACTACATAACTACCTACAAACTGCAATATGCCTTTACATAATATAGTTTTAAAAGATTTTAAGGAAGTCATTTTGGACTGGCATTGCATGTTCGCAACGTTACGTAACTCACGTAAAAATAAATAAATACATTTTCTTCTATAATAAATATTTTTTTTTTTTTAATGTGTTAAGTCAGAGTGGCCTACCCAAATGATCTTGCGGGCCACTTTGGAAATGCATCCTAACTCCGCGGGCTGCATTTAAAATTATATATTCCCATATTAGATTTAGACCCGCTATAGCGATTTTTTTGGAGTGAAAATTGAAACATAAGGAGTTATTATTTTTGTGTTTACTATTATTCTTATGTAAACTTAGATAATATAATAATAATGTTATTAAACACACGTTGTAAAGAAATATATAGCACTAAAAATGAAATATAAAAAATATAAATGAAATTAAAAAAATGAAATCATTAAAAATATTTATTTTACTAGTGTGATATTTGTTTCTCCACTCTTTCACTTAGTTTTTGCAAATCGATCTCAATTTTGATATTTTCATATCGTAATTGATGTTGCAGGTTAGCGTCCGTAATGTTTGAGGGTGTTTTGTGTTTGGCCCATTTCATTTTCGAAAGAAAAAAAAAAAAACGATTCGTAGGTGTAAGTTGAACCAAAAGCGCTAACAACTTGAACTAAGAGTCAGGTTTGCTCTGTTACCAACAGTCAACTGTACGTATCTAGGGATAGCCACTGCATCATTAAGGTCACTTAAAGTGAAAGTTAGAACCTTGCTATATTAGATGTTCCAAGATGCGCACGCATTATGAGTTCGCAGAATATAATTTAATTTTTCTGCGAACTCATATAACTGTAAACTCATAAATAAAATAGGCAATATCTGTCATTTATTAGTAAGAATATTATTTTAAAATCAAAAGTTAATTTTTCTCATAATTTCGACAGTTAATTTTTGAATATATGGATGCACACATAATGGAGTTTTTTAATACATTGGTTTTTCACTATTTTGGCCATTATAAAATAAATATATTTTGTAAAAGCGGGATAAACCTTACGGACCGGAAAAATATTTAAGGCGGGCCACCCCTGTGTTAAGTAAAAGTTTCTTTTATTCTTCTTATTTTATTTTCATCAAATTCAGTTGTTTGCAATCCATCAATCTCCAAAAAGCATTAGATAAGACATTCATAAAAGAAAAATTCGAATCAGATCATATAGCTCTTTCACGATTAGGATCATATTTCCTCAGATATTTCCTATATCTCATCTCAAATCTGTTAGTTACTGTTCTGGAGATTACTTGATGTAAATAGAAATAGAAATAATCTTTATCGACTTAAGACGGATTTTTCGTTACAGTCAAGCTCTGGTGCTTTTATTGGATTTAGATCTTTAGGTGGTGCATAGTGTTAATTCTTGTAATCAAAATTTAGAACGATTTCAGAAAATGTTTCCCTGTTTAATAGTTCTGATTTTCTTTATATCTCATCTAAATGCTGCTCCTTTGCCACGGAAAATGGTGGACATGACTTATGTCATGGATGAAAATGCTCGACAATATCCTATATTAAGAAACTTTAATATGACAGTGGTGATCAATGGAACAATAGGTGACGGAGTATGGTAAGTTTATATTTTATAATGAAATTATGGCTTTGATATAAAAAAAACTATTAAATAATTATATAAATACAGTTAAAAAACGTTTTCTTTTAAAGTTTTAAAGAATAAATTGGATTTATCTTTTTATTGCAGTTCTATTCGAACTACACTGCAATTCTCAATAAAAATGGTATAATACTGTACCCAAAAAATAAGAACCATTATTTTTTTTTTTTTTTTTTTCAAAAACTCTTTATTTGTTCTTCCAAATTTATTTCCTCCGGACACAATGCACTTATGCCAACTTTTTTTCCAATCCACTATGCATGCTAAAAAGTCATCGGAAAATGGGCCAAAGGGCTTTATTTAAGTATTAAAAACAATTCACTGGATATTGTTTTGTTTCAAATTCAATCAACTTTCTTTTTTTATTTTTATTTTTTAAAAATAGTTTTCATCTCTTGTGTTTTTGCCATTTTATGCAATAGCGAGCTTCCTTATATTTAATATGTGGCTAATATATAGATATTATTTTGTTTTTCTTCATTCCTGTAGTGTTTGTAGAAAAGATATTTCTTAGCTTCTTCAGCAATGTTCCATCTTATTGTACTTTCTGTACATGTAACACCTTCGCGTAAAGTGAATGAAGCGCACTTTGCAAAACGGTGCGAAAAGCAAAACGGTGTCCGTGGAGTGGTCTTTTGAGTTTAGGGAATAGCCAGAAGTCGCATTATAACACAAAAATAAAAAACAATAAAAAAAATACACAAACAAAAAAACCCAATGCAGAAAAAATACTCAAATAAAAATAAAATAAAGGTAAAAAAAATCACAACTATTTGCAATAAGTTATGCGATCTTTTTTATTTATTTATTTATTTATGAGTTCCCAATGTTCAAATATTTTTGCTGATTTCGCTAAAAATTACATGATAAGATATCATAATCAATTTCAGACAAATGAAACTTGTATCAGCACCTTTAGTGATAGATATTCTTTACTAATCTTTCCAATTTTTTTTTTATTCTTAAATTACTTTTATATTTTAATGCAAATTTGATTTTTAGTGTTCGTAATTCAATGGAATTTATTATTTTCATTATTTTATAGCAATCTTTTTTTTTTTCTTGAAAATAATTATCCTCTTAATTTCTTAAGTAATCTTATGTATAAATTTTCATTCGATTACTAACTGATTGCATTTTGGAAAATTTATTATTTAACGCATATATGTTTGTTCTTTTAAATCAAAGATACTACATGTGCAAAAATATGTGTATTTTTAACTTTTAGACAAATCTATGGATATATTCAGCCAGTCTATATTCAGCCATATTTTGTTTCTTGTGTGTGACTATTACTCCGTGTCTGGCAGTACGATACCGACATCCCATGAGTAATCTACTCACGGATGGAGGGAAAGGGGACAGCTTCTTTTGTGATGGAGCACCCGTTGGTAGAAGTCTGACAAGTCTATGTGAAGTTCTTATTGTCATATGAGACCGGAATCTACAGCTAAAATGGGTCCCGAACCACTGCAAATATCCATGTTACCGCCGGGTCTCGATCCCGAACCCTGTGGCACCGAGCGCCAGATGCTTGGCCATTCATGACTACGTTATTTCATAGCCTACTTAGCAGACAGCAACATTTAGACCAAGTCTGGGAACCCGTGTAGACACATTGAAGGAAGGTAAGCGGGTGGGTAGCTTCTGCTGTGATGTAACACCCTAGGTAGAAATCTGACTTGGCTCCGTGACGCTGAAGAAAGATGGCAGTGCTATCCGGGAGAATTTATAAGGGGAACTACCCCTGTACTTGTGTATCGTATGGAAGAAAATCCGGAGAACTTCCCAAAGTTATCCGACTAACAAGGCAAGATACTGAATATCACAAACGCCATAGAGTCTCCTCGTTTTTTGAAACCTACTACAATGCCAGCTGATTGAATCTCCGACCTAATGCTCACTAGTGGCGCGCGTTGCCACTGAGTCACGAATCGGGCATTCAGTCATATAAATCTTACCAATATAAGACCCTACAAGTAAAATAAGTCTTAATAAATAAACCGTGTGTAGGTTCTAAATTTTAGGACAATATATAGATTTCTACAAAAAAAAAAAAAAAGTTACTTTGTACGGCAAAAGAAAAAAGAGAAAACCCTTTTTTTAAAAAAATTAACAGCATTCTCAATAAAAGGACCTTCAATATACATGAAATATTTACATTATGAGTAAAAATGTTAATTTACATTAACATTTGGTAAAATATGTGCAATACCTGTACTGGTAACTTTAACTAACTAATGAACTAATTCAATTAATGAAACAAAATATAAACCAATTTGCTTTTTAAATAGATGGTAAATTGACAATAAATGCCTCAGTAAACTTATTTTTATAGAACTATTAATCCATTAAGTTACTTAACTATGATGATTTGGTTTGGTTTGTCGTTCTACAGTCATTTTGTGCACACTTTGGGCTAATTAGACCTACAGTTTAATGTGGATTCCGAACCACTCACAAATACTTTTACCACCGCCAGGATTCAACACTGATTTGGTTTGGTTTGATTTGATGTTCTACAGTCATTTTGTGCACACTTTGGGCTAATTAAACCGGGACCTATAGTTTGACTTGGATTCCGAACCACTCACAAACATCCATGCCACCGCCAGAATTTGAACCCGAAGCAAAGCAAAGAAAGGTTGTGGTAGCAAAGGTCAGTTTTTTGGTTTGGTTTGTCGCTCTGTAGTCATCTTGTGCACACTTTAGGCTAAACAGAGGTAAGATACAATGGTAAAAGATTTTACGAATATGGCATAAAAACGATATTATTGAACTATTTAGATGATAACACTGGATTGTATCTGTTGAGGCTGCAAACAGTTGTTTTATATCAGGTGCTTGATGGACGAGTGGCTAGTGCTCGGTACCACAGGTTTCATGTTCGAATCCCGGCGGTGTCATGGATGCTTGTAATGGTTCGTAATCCATTTTAAGCTGTAGTTCCCTGGCTAATATGACCGTAGATCGCCACAGACCCCAATCAGGTTTCTTCTCACCCACATCATTTTTAACTGTAAAGGGGCAACTCATCTCTAGGCACAGCGATGTGGTGTGGTGTAGTAGTAGTTGTTGTTGTTATTTTATATCAATGATTATTATCTTTTCAGGGTTCAAGCTGAAGAATACACTTCATCCACCCACTCAGGCACTCACATGGATGCCCCATCCCATTTCGTCAAAGGCGGAATGGACATCGAGCACATACCTCTCGACCAGCTCGTCGCCCCTGCTGCTGTCATCGACATCACAGAAAAAGCTTCACAGGATCCTGATTCTGAAGTCACAACAGAAGATTTGATTCACTGGGAGACAATCACAGGTTCCAGTTTGGACGGCACTATCGTCCTCATCAAGTCCGGATGGGGCCACAAATACTACAACCTAACAGCCTACACTGGAACTTCTGATGGTGACGTCAACAAGTTGCACTATCCTGGTATAGCTCCAGAAGCAGCGCAGTGGTTGGTGGATAACAGGAACATAAAGGGCATCGGAGTGGATGGTCTATCTTTGGATAAAGGGCCGAGTAAAGATTTTCCAAGTCACCAGATTTTACTGGCACAGGGGATCTTTGGATTGGAAAATGTGGCTAATATGGACGAGATTCCGATCTATGGAGCCATGCTTCATGTGATGCCAATGAAAATGGCTAAAGTCAGTGGATCGCCAACTCGGATCTTTGCGACTTTTCCCGAAGTAATCTTCAATTATCCGGAATGATTTATTATACATTCCCTAAACTTCTAAGAATTTGAATGTTATGTTATGTTAAAAATTATTAAAAATTATCAAATTATGTTAAAATTTATTATGATTTGTTTTCAAAAATGGGTGATAATAATAAAAATGCTTGTTTTTTCCATTTTGTACAATATAGTAAACACTTTTTTTATTGAAAATGTATTCAAGATTTCATAAAGAAAGGTAAATTGATTATGAATCAAAGTATTGTTTAATTCAGGTGTGGCCAACCCGCGGCCCGCCTTGAACGTTTTTTACGGCCCAAGAGATTTATCACACTTTTTCAAAATATATTGATTTTATAATGGCCAAAGTAGTGAAAACCAATGTATTAAAAACATGTTATTCGGGCATCCATATATTCAAAAATTAACTGTCAAAATTATGAGAAAAATTAACTTTTATTTTAAATAATAATAATAATAATAATAATATTCTTGCGAATATATGACATATATTGCCAGATATTGGAAATATCTGTCACTATTTTGACTATAATATATGACAGACATTGATATATATATATGTGACAAATATATAGAGAAATCTTCCAATTTGAGAAATCTGGAACCAAAAGTTGTTAGCGGTTTTCATTCTACTTACACCTGTGAATCGTTTTTTTTTTTTTTTTTTTTTTTTTTTTCCGAAAATGAAATTGACCAATCATAAAACACACTCAAACATAACGGACGTTCACCTGCAATACCCATGACGGTGTGCAAATAATCAAATTGAGATCTATTTGCTAAAGCTAAGTGAGAGAGTGGAGAAACAAACATCGCACTAGTAAGATAAATATTTTTGAATGCTTTCATTTTTTTTATTTCTTTTATATTTGTATATTTTTATATTTCAATTTTTAGTATTATATATTTCTTTACAATGTGCGTTTATTATCATTATTATTACAGTGTCATGTAAGAATAATAGTAAACACAATTATAATAACTCATTGTCTTTCAATTTTTCGCTCCAAAAAATATCTGTAGTGGGTCTAAATCTATTATGGGAATATATAATTTTATATGCGGCCACCGGAGTTATGATGCATTTTCAAAATGGTCCACAAGATTATTTGGGTTGGCCACCCCTGATTTAATTCAACGTGGTATGTGTTTTCCTTTATTAAAAAGTTATTAATAAATTCATATATCGACTTTTATATCAGACTGTATTATTCTTCCCTCTTTTAAGATAACTTGTAGAAAAAGATATTTTTGATATTCCAGAGAACAATCTCGAGCAAACGTCATTTGAGATAAAAAATAAGATAAAATTAATCTTTATAACGATACAAGCCGATATTCCAAACATTTTTGTCTCCTAGGGGGATACGGCATTTGACAAGACGCTTGAAAATATTTTCGTCAACGAAAAATAATAAAAGAAAATCATGTCAGTTACAATTAAAAGGTCGGAAATGGCTTTATGGCTTCTACTGTTATGTTCCGGGGCTTTATGCTGCTCCTATAGCTAAACACATGGTGGACATGACCTACACTTTTGATGAGACGACTCTCAAATATCCAGGAATGAAGAAATTCAGTCTGAACACACTTCAGAATGGAACAACAGAACAAGGATTTTGGTAAATTTTTTTTAATAAATTTGCTTTTTAATTTTAGATAATTTTCAATCCAAAATAAATTATTAATGTCTAAAAATATATATAATTATTCATACCTAAGGGGCCTGATAGCCGAGTGACTAGCGCCTTAACGCTCATTTCTACGGGTTTCGAGTCCCGGCAGCGGTAGTGGTAGTTGGTAGTGGTTCGAAATCTATTTTAAACCGTAGGTCCCGGTCTCATATGACTGTAGAGCTTTGGGAGTAGAGGTGACAACCGTACCCAGTAAAAAGAAAGCATCCCCTGTCTCGAAATTTCCCAACAGGCAGACGGCATTGGCCCACCATGGACCTGTTACGCCAATGACGATGAATCATAATCATATCAAACCAAATTATTTTCAATGAAAACTTTCCTCTCTCATTTTTTAAAAGTAAATTATAAATTGAAAAAAAAAGTGCAGAATAATTGATTAAACGAGTTTTTCCCCTCACTTCCATTGGAGTTGACTGTTTCTCAGTTCGTGGTCTATCACCCATCATGATGTAGAAATCCTTATGGTGTAGTTCATATTCCAACTGTAATTATTTCGACATGTGAAGGTCGCACAAACATCTGCTAATTTCATGATACATTATACATGATATTCATTATACATGGATATCTGCTATCAGATTTGAGTGACAGGATGTTCTCGTTAGTACAAAACACTAATTTCATGTAATGATAACTTATTTATTTCATATTTAACAACTAATAACTATCATATACACTATATGATATCAATGATTGTGATAAGTGCTTTTTCAAAACTAAGAGGTTCGATGTCGATTATGGTAACATGTATATGCATCTCGCATCGATAGCCAGGTTATTTAATGTGAGTTTCGTAAGTTTTCCCTTATACGATACGCAAATTAGTAACAGTTTCCTCTAAGCGTTTTCCCGGAAGGCAAAGTCCTTTGATTGTTATCCCTGTATGGATTACTTGTGTGCACACAAGTGGGATAAAATTAGCGTTGATGGGTAGGAAATAAAACTTAGATGTCACTGTGTCAAAATTAATTATTATACAATGACCTTTTTTTTTTTTAATTTTTCAGTATTTTAACCTGAAATAATACTTTGTTTCTTTTCATCACAACTTAACAAATAACAAATAATATGTAAGTAAGTATATAATATGCTGAAGTAAACACACATGTTATTGGAAATAGCAAATGAAAATAGAGTGAATTATGTATATAAAATCAAATATACGCATATTATTATAAAAACTATGTACAATAGCTGAACAGTTTTAAAAATCGTTTTCTTCTTCAATGACTCAACAGCCTCATGGTGGGGCAAACCCATCTTCTTATTGGCTGATTTCGAGACAGGAGATGTTTAAATTTTACGGGATAGGGTTATCAATCTTAAGCTAAATACTCTACAGTCATATTAGACCAGGTCATACGGTTTGGAGAGGATTCCGAGCTACTACAAACATCCATACATTTGATGCCGGGACTAGAACCCGAAACCTGGGGTACCGGGTCGGCCACTAGGCCATCAGGCCCCAAAATATCATTTTAATATTTTTGAATATAATTTTAAAAAAACGTTTTATTACTTTCCAATATTAGAGCAACTAATTTTATATGAAATTAAATACCAATACAGTTCTAATTTAAAGAAAAAAATTATACCAATAGTTTTAGTAAAGCAAATAATTAATCATTTTTATTATTTAAATATTTATTAAAGTATAAAATAGGCACATTAAAAATTATTATTATTATTATTTTAATTTTATTTATTACCATTTTATGACGGCAAAATATGACAATTTTTCGCTTTAGAAAAATGCAGATCTAAATTATTTTTCAAAAATTATAATTAATATTTTTAAATTAAGAAAATATGGTCAAACGCATAAAAAATTTAATTGAAACAAACAAATAGTTGAAAAAGATTAAAAAAATATAAAGGAAACGAATTAAATTATTTCCTTGTTAATTTTTCGCTTTCTGAATTCACGCCTTCGACATCAGCAATAAATTAGTGCAGACAATTTTAAATCAAAAAGTTAATTTTTGAACTCTTATATCTTCAAAACTTATCAGATCTCTACAAAATTATCGTGTACTAATTTTTATCATGCTAAGTTGATTAAATTAGTATATGATATTTAACAATCCCGGGTCCGTAATAGAAAATTTCAAGTTATCAGTTAATTAATGTTAATTAATTTTCTTAATCAATTGCATTTGACCATAAGTTAGTTCCCTTCGAGGCAACTTATGTGAAGATCTAATGATAATTATAAAAGTGTTGCTCTAATGCAGCTGGCAATACAGAGATATTTAGGGCTCTGAATGGCCGCGTGGCTAGCTCTCTGTATCACAGGTTTCGGGTTCGAGTCCCGACGGGGCCGTGGATGTTAGTAGTGGTACGGAATCCACTTTAAACCGTAGATCCCGGTCTAATAAGATCGTAGAGGGTTGTGGGAGTAGTGTTACTCGCGTCCGTAGTATATCTTCAAGCTACACGCACCTTCTAAGTAGTGAGAAGTGAGTAACGTCTGTGTTTGCTAGCTGCATTAAAACAAAAAAAAAATACAGAGACATTTAATCCTTATGCCATAAGCAACGGCTTCACTGCTGTTACTCATTTAGCACTACCCAGGGGGCAAGTGTAGCTTAAAGATATACTACGGACGCGAGTAACACTACTCTCACAACGCTCTAGACCGGGACCTACGGTTTAAAGTGGATTCCGAACCACTACAAACTCTTCCGAGGCTTGAATCCGAAATCTGGGGTACCGAGTGCCAAAGCGCTAGCCACTCGACCATCCGACTCCTTAATTACAAAAGTTATTACGGGCTTCTCAATTTTTTTTTTTTGTCAAGTGTACAGATATAGAGAATGAGAATTATCTTGACAACTTCATAACATTATAATTTTTCATGTAATTATTTTTAGGTTAAGATATGAAGAATTTTCATCGGGTGTTCACGTCGGCACCCACATGGATTCACCTGCGCACTTTTCTAAGGGCGGCATCACCATCGAGCAAATTCCTTTGGCTCATCTCATAGCTCCGGCAGCCGTGGTGGACATCACTGCCAAAGCAGCACTTGATCCAGACACAGCGGTCGGCATACAAGACCTCTTGAAGTGGGAAACCACCACAGGACAAAGTCTTAACGAAACCATACTCCTGATAAACTCTGGATGGGGTAAAAAATGGAGCAACCGAACGGCTTTCTTTGGCACGCCTGAAGACGATCCGACCAAACTGCGCCATCCAGGCATGTCTCAAGAAGCAGCCAAGTGGTTGATACGAAATAGAAATGTCTATGGTATCGGAGTTGATACATTGTCTCTCGATATAGGTATTTCCAGAGATAAAGAGGTGCACCAGATTTTATTAGGCCATGGCATGTATGGTATAGAGAATATCGCCAACATGGATAAAATTCCAATCTACGGCGCCACTCTGCATGTGATGCCCATGAAGATTGGTAAGGGAAGTGGAGCGCCAGTGCGAATTGTCGCCACATTTCCAGAAGTAATATTCGATCATTTTCAGTCAGAACACTGTTACAAGATCTAGTGGACATAATCAATAAAGTCATGTAGTTATATTGGACATGTTGGACACAGACTATTGGACACAGCCATGTTGTTATATTTAAATTAATTTGAATAATTTCATTGATGAAACAAATATATTCAATTTAAAAATTAAAAATGCGAAACTATAATATTTCTCTCTTGCTGCTGTAGAATGTCAATTACTGTTTGTTTGCGATTTCAAAATGGCGAAAAATGCATTGAACTATCATATAAAAGAAATCGACTTCTGTAATTTATATAGACTATCAATGGAAATATTTTTTTTATTCCAGTTATACCTCTAAAACAATAAATAAAAAATACATCAAAAAATGTTTTCAATTGATTTTATTTCTTAAATTAAGTTTGTGATGTGATGATGCCCATGAAGATTGGTAAGGGAAGTGCAGCGCCAGTCCGAATTGTCGCCACATTTCCGGAAGATATATTCAATCATTTTCAGTCAGAACACTGTTACAAGATGTAGTGTACTTAAAAATCTTACGGCCATGTTGTTATATTTAAATTAATTTCAATAATTTCATTGATAAAATAAATATACAATTTTAAAATTAAAAATTAAAAATGCAAAACTATAATATTGGGTTGTTGCATAATTATCAGTCGTTTCTTTGACGTGTTATATTTTAATAAAAATATACAATATTTTAAATTTATAGTCATATTTTTACTTTTAGGTTATAAAAATGCGTGCCGATAATCATACTCATATTCGTCATATTATTCTGTACCACTTTGAGAAAGGATGGAAAACAGCACAGTCATTTCACGATCTCAACAAACTTTTCGATGAGGGCACAATCAGCGAAAGTCGATGCAGGAAATGGTTTGCCCGTTTCAAATCTGGCTACACTAGCTTGTAAGATAAGCCAGGAATTTAATCATTTTAAAATGTTACTGTCGAATTTTTATGTTTCCTTTTTTCATAATAAATAGTGTTAAAGAACGTCTGATAATATCATTTAAAAACGCCTGATAATTATGCACGAAACCAATATTTATATCTTGTTATTGTAAGATGTCAATTACTGATTTTTTTTTTTTTTTTTTTTTTTTTGTGATTTCAAAATGGCGAAAAATGCATATCAAAGAAATTGTCTTCTGTAATTTATATAGAATATCAAATGAAATATTTTTTTATTCCAATTACACCTCTAAAATAATAAATAAACAATACTTAAAAAATGCTTTCAAATGTTTTTTTAAATGAAGTTTTTAATCTACAAGGCAAAAAAAAAAAAAAAAAAAAAATGAGAAGTTCTATAATATTTCTCTCTTGCTATTGTAGAATGCCAATTACTGATTTTTTTGTGATTTTAAAATAGCGAAAAATGCATTGAACTGTCATAAAGAAATCGTCTTCTGTAATTTATATAGACTGCCAATGGAAATATTTTTTTATTCCAGTTGTACCTCTAAAACAATGAATAAAAATACAACAAAAAATGTTTTAAATTGTTTTTTTTTTTTAAATGAAGTTTTTAATCTACAAGGAAAAAAAAAAAATGAAAAGTTCGATAATATTTCTCTCTTGCTATTGTAGAATGTCAATTATTGTTTGTTTAAGATTTCAAAATGGCGAAAAATGTATTGAACTATCATATCAAAGAAATCGTCTTCTGTAATTTATATAAGACTATCAATGGAAATATTTATTTATTTAAGTTATACCTCTAAAACAATAAATAAAAATATACATAAAAAATGTTTTCAATTGTTTTTTTTTTTTTAAATATGAAGTTTTAAATCTACAATGAAAAAAATCGAAAAAATTCGAAATATTACTCTATATGCTACACGAGTAAAATTTGGGATATGAAAAATGGGCCTTATATTTTGCATATTAATAAAAGTTAAACTTTAAATTTTGTTTGCATGTAAGAAACATAAAAAAGAAGTGTGATATTTCTTTCATCATATTGTTATCTATGATACTATGAATGATAAATTCGAATAAAAAAATACTAAATTGAATCACTATAATACAAGGTGGTTACAGCTAAAGTGAACTTGTTCAGGCACCTCTAGAACCCTTTCTGCCTATCGGAATATGATGAAACTTGGAATATATGTTATAAGGATTATGGGGAAAACATTTTTGCAATAAAAAATAGTTCAAATTGACAATGTTTGCAGACCACTATCTTCATGCAAGATGGAACATCTCCCCACATTGGGCAAAGACAACATCAAAACATCAGCAACATCAAAGAAATGCTTTGAACTAACTTTGCGAGAATCGTGTAATATCCAGAGCTTTTCTGGATATCTGTCAGCCCCATTCACCCGACTTAAATCCCTTTGATTTCGGGTTGTGGGGATTCCTAAAAAACCATGTTTATGGAGGAGAAATCAGGACTTTACCAAAGACTTTTCCAGCATTACACGCATTGTTGCTGAAATCCCTTAGAGTCTCTTCACACTACAATTGAACACGCTATAAGGTGCTTTCAACACGTAATTAATGCCAATGAAGCACACGTTGAGCACAGTCTGTACGTGAATAAACGTTTATGATTCTAACTGATTCTAACTTTACTCGCCACAATTCCCCCTAGTGGTCAAAATTTGAACCATTTTTATTTTTATTGCAGAAAACTTTTCCCCATGGTCCGCATAACGTATGTAATAATTCTCATCAAAACCGATTGGCACAACTGCTTCTACAGGGGTCTGAATAGAGTCACTTTAATTATTACCACCCTGTATTTTATATACCATTGATTTTCTGAATCATTATTTATTGTGTTTTACGTTATAAATATTGTGTTCATTTTATGTAATCATATTGTTGCTTTTGGAAAATAATATTTTTATTCATTTGTAAAAATTGATATATAACATTAATAACCATCAAATATATATAAAAGGATTGTGTAGCATTATTTATGCATTTGTAACAAGTAAACATTTTTGAATTTAAAACATTTGTACACAATAAGAAAATTTAAGCACGTCATCAATATTTTTTTTCCCCTAATAATATTTTTTAAAAATCACTTTTCAAAGAATGGAATGCCAGATTTATTCAGTCCATCAAAGATCTTTATTAGAAGATTATTATTGGCAGACTATTTGGCAGATGCATTTGCCTGCCTCACCTTATCGATCAGCTCTTTAGTCTCAGAATCAGCCTCTATGGCCTGTAGCATGTCCTGCAAGGTCACCTTAACTCCATCTCTGCCACCACTGCGACTTCTGGCGACATTGGTTGACAGTTCCAGGATCTCAATGGCGAGATATTCCAGGACGGCTGTCAGGAAGACGGCTGCTTCGGCTTTGACGTTGCCGCTGGGGAACTTGCGCTCCAGAAGTTCGTGGATCTTGTCCATGGGAAATCGCTTCTCCCGATGCATGGCGGAGCTTCTGGTCGAAGGTGTCACTCGCTTGGCAGACGGGCCGGATTTGGAAGAGGCCGATCGTTTCCTCGACTTGGCCATCGTGTATTAGAGTGCTGTGTGGATCACAAAAGTTTAAGTTAACTAGTGCTTAAATCAAATCTAAACGTAAAGGTTATCAGCTCCCTATCACTAGCAGCCGAGAAGACAAGCATGTTACCCGCATGGCCTTAATGGAATTCACGTGCAGCCACTTCACGAGCCCTGAGTCAAGAATTGGGGTCGTTTGCAAGACAACAAGTGTCTGCACAAATAGTTCGACGGCGTTTGCAGCAGTATGAACTCTCAGCTAGGAGACCATGGCTGCTGCTACCCTCGACGCTGCATCACTGACAGGAGCGTCTTCAATGATGTGATCAACGACGAACCTGGACGCACCGAATGGCTAGACGTCATTTTTCAGATGAATCCAGGTTCTTTTACAGCATCGAGATGGTCGCATCCGTGTTTTGCGGTATCGGGGTGAAGGCACATTGGCAGTGTGCATTCGTCATTGCCATACTGGCTCATCACCTGGCGTGATGGTATAGGGTGCTATTGGATACATGTCTCGGTCACCTGTTATTCGCATTGGCGGCACTTTGAACATTGCACGTTACATTTCTAACGTGTTATTACCCGTGGCTCTACCCTTTATTCGAGCCCAGCTAAACCCTACGTTTCAGCAGGATAATACGCTACCGCATGTTGCCGGTATTGTACGGACCTTTTTGATACGGAAAATGTTCGCTGCCCTGGCCAGCACGTTCACCAGATCTCTCGCCGATAGAAAATGTCTGGTCCAAGGTTGTCGAGCTACTGGCTCGTCATCAGTCACTAGGGTTGATCAGCTGAGGGTTGATGAGCTGAGGCATCGTGTTGAAGCTGCATGGGCATCTGTAGCTGTACATGCCATGCAATTTCTGTTTCACTCAATGTCCAGGTGTGTAAGTGCTGTTATTACTACCAGATGTGGTTGTTCTGAGTACTGATTTCTCAAGATCTATGCACCCAAATAACTTGAAAATTTAATCACTTGTTATTTCTAGTATAATATATTTGTCCAATAAATATCATTTGGTTATCTGCATTTCTTCCTGGTGTAGCAATTTTAATGGCCAGTAGTGTATAACACTGAGCCAAAAAAAAATGATTAATAGCAAATTGTACTATATAAACTTTAGGTAAAATCGCAGAACAGGAGTCATTGGGATTTGGTATTCATTTTGCCAAATATTCATTTTGCCAAATTCCATCATGTAACTGGTTACGATTGTAAGTAAAGTGCATTGCAAACAATACAGGAAATCAGAGTTATTACATTTGACAACTAATCTCTCATTTAGCGCCACAAAAAACTCTCCAAATCTCAACGACCCCTATTTTGCAATTTGGTCAAACTTTAATATGAAAAAAGTATTCTATAAATTGATTATTGGAAAGGACCTTTTATTGGGTTGCAATTATGAAATATACTACAACAAAGATTCAGTATTTGTAATGTGGCCATTGAAACAGAAATTAATCAAGCACAAAGGATATATAGTTGGCTTCCTTTGCAATTATAAAAATTTAAAATTGAATATACATAAAAAATAGAAATAATGAAAACAAAAAAACATCCACTTACCGATTATTTATTTGGCTATTGCTATCCAAAAAAATTTTTAAAACTGCTTGAAACAATCGAAATTCATTTGCTAATTTTAAATTTTAACAAAAACAAATTATACAAAATATCCTAATTATACTCGCACTTGCACGTGTACAAGCAGCTACTGGCATTAATAAAAAGGCAGAATGATTAATACAAGTAATAAGTAAAATTTTTAATGACATTTATGAACGTGCCTCACAGTAAATTAAATTATTATTTTTAGTTTTCAATAAAAATAGTTTGTAGTTGAAATATATTGTATTTAGAAATTTATCACGGAATGCGATTCTTGTAGACATATTTATAATTTCAAAACAAAATACATCGCAATTATGTCATCTATAACTTAATCATAATTCTTTGAATTTTAAGCATGAAATAGTTCATGAACTTAAAATAGCAAATGACAACGAAAATAAAGTTCTCGACCTGACACAGAGATGGCGCTCCAATCAGCAAAAATTTATATTTCCTGCCTGGGTGCACGTGTCATTAGTTCGTAAGACAAGTTTCAACTTGTTCTCTCAATTAGTTTGTTTACACGAGTTTTTGCATTAGACGTCTTGCGTGTTTTTCGTTAAAATCGATAAACTTGAATATCGTGCGGTCATAAAATGCTTCGTTTTGGATGGATTAACCCTTAAGGAAATTTATCCGAAGTTAACAAGGTGACTCTGCTCCTTCCATGTCATCCGTTAAAAAGTGGGCAGCTGAATTTAAATAAAGTCGCACGTCCCTCGAAGATGGCCCACGTGAAGGACGGCCAAAACCGCAACCACACCGGAAACCATCGAAAAAGTGCATGATATCGTGTTGGACGATAGACGAGTGAAGGTGGGTGAGATAGCTGAGGCTGTCGGGATATCGGAAGAAACGGTGCGAATCATCTTGCACGGAGAATTAGGGATGCGAAAGCTCTGCACAAGATGACAAGATTCGAAATGCCGATTTTCCCAGCAATTTTTGGATCAATTCAATAGGATTCGATTTGTCATTTGTCACCATGGAGGAGACATGGGTCCACCACTACACGATAGAAACAAAACAGCAGTCTAAGAAGTGGGTAGAAGCCGGCGGTTCAGCGCCAAAGAGAGCGAAATCGATCGCATCTGCCGGAAAGGTCATGGCCAGCGTGTTTTGTGATGCGAAAGGGATCCTGTTAATTGATTACCTTGCAAAAGGCAAAAACAATTACAGGCGAATATTATTCCAATCTTTTTGACCAGCTGGATGCCAAAAATCGCGTGAAAGACCTGGATTGAAGAAGAAAAAAGTCATCTTTCAACAGGACAACGCACCTGATGAATATTTTCACAACCTTCTAGACTCACTTCCGGGAAGGAATACTGATGTTATTGAAACGTTGGACCAAGTGTGTTGAAATCAAGGAGATTATGTAGAAAAATAAATCATTTTTTTAACTGAAAATCGCAGTCTTTCATTGTCAGGCAGAGAATGTTTCACCTTACCCTCGTACGTGTTAGGTTTTTATACTATGCGAAATTCGTTTTGTAATTACGTTTATTTCTCGTGTTTTATATTGAAGTGTTGTAAGCAGTAACCGTGGCGGTTTTTGCCCCAATATTTACCTTATTATTTTCATTTAAAAATAAATATTGAAATATTTAAAAATCTCTAATAATAATATAGTTTAATAATAATATAACAATATAGTTTTCAATACCATTCATAAATTAATGCCATTCTATTCACTCACATTGGAAAAAATATGTAGTGAAACTCTAGTAAATTTGTTCGTTTATTTATATAAAAAGTAGCCGTAACACAACTCGTGTCACGCCCCAATTTTAGTAACTGTAATTTTAAAAATAAATCCGTTTTTTTTTTATAATTTCAAATACTTTTCAAAAAACTTTTTTGTTACATATGGTTCGATTTTATTGATACATATTGTGTTTTTTTTTTTTTTCCAAATTAACAATAAACCAACTATTAATAGTCAATATAGATGAAATTAATTAGCTGAAGAAAAATTTTATAAATCTACTCTGATACATCATCCGACTCAGTGTTTCGTAACGGAGGTGCTGCTCCCCCTACGGAAAAAGAATTGAATCTGCTGCCTGTGCTGTAAAAATTGCATCAAACTTCACAGGAGAACTGCTGTCCATTCGAAAGGCATTTGAAGCCTATCTGAGTCTAGCTCCGTCACAACAAATGATTATGGAATTACTATCTTGACTGACTCAAGGGCTGCTTTACAGGCTCTAAATAAAGGTTTCTCAAGTAGGATCTTGAACATTATGCCTCTTTTTAGAACAAATCCACTGTTTGCACAGAATGTGTATCCTACAATGGAGATTTGGAATTTAATAAAAATCAGACTCTTTCACGAAGAATGCCAGAAGTCTGTATCAGACTGCCATTCCTACTTCTCTTGCAGTTGCAAATGCCTCGGCAAAAACTAACATTATGATTCCTCCTAAGATCAAATTAAATGCCAAATTATAGAACTAAATGTCGACAGAAAAACAACTACTGCTCTCACAAGATTAAGCATGAAGCACCACAAAAATATGAAAATTTCTGCTTATGGCGATAAAAAATAACAATAATATGGCAACTGCCCTGATGGTGGGCTTACTCCTCATCATGTCTTTGATTGCCCAGCTGTTACAGTCACCATGAATTGTCTGAACCATCCCTCTGAAGAGGATTTATACTCCGAACTGGCAATCAGCATAGCCGATATTATTCGGGAGCACCACGATATTTGATTTTCTTGTACTCTTCAGAGAATAAATACAACAACAAAATAATATAAATTGCGAATGTACTAATTATATTTTTGAACATGAATAACAATTTTAAGTTTTTTTTTTTTTTTTTTTTTTTTTTAATTTTGGATTATTTTTAAATGTATATTGGTATATATTTTTATTTAAATTACCTGCTACCAGGGTGAAAAAAATAGGGATAACATCAAATTATTGATTAAAAAACAATGATGTGTTAAATAATTCAGAAAACGCAACAACAGTTTTGCTGTTTTTAGTACCAGGGAACAGTGCCATTTAAATATTAAAAATTCGAAAGTATTATTTCGTGCATCTAATATCATGTGAATACATCGTTTCTAACTTCCTATTTAGGCATGACGTTCTTAACAACCTTTGTGGTGGGATTTCCTGCTGCTATTCGTGCTCTAATTTCATATTATATTTTTGTTATTATATTTTATATTATATTTTCATATTACACTGAAGTGACAAAAGTCATGGGATAGCAATATTCAAATTTTCAGATGGCAGTAGCATCGCGTAGAACAGGTATAAATGCGCAGTGCTTTCGCAGAGCTTTCATTTCTGTTCAAGTTATTCATGTGAAGAGGTTTTGACGTGATGATGACCGCACGACGGGAATTAACAGACTTTGAACGCGGAATGTTAGTTGGAGCTAGACGCATGGGTCATTCCATTTCGGAAATCGTTAGGAATTCAACATTCCCAGATCCACTGTGTCAAGAGTGTGCCGAGAGTATGACATTTCAGGCATAACATCCCACCATGGACAGCGCAGTGGTCGACGGCCTGCACTTAACGACCGAGACCGGCGACGTCTGCAAAGAGTCGTAAATTCTAACCGACAAGCAACACTGCGTCAAATAACCGCAGAAATCAATGTGGGCCGTACAAGGGACTTGTCTGTTAGAACTGTGCGGAGAAATTTGGCTTTCTTGGGCTATTCCAGCAGAAGACCGACTCGAGTGCCTTTACTGACAGAACGACATTGCTTGCAGCGACTCGTGGGCACGTGAGCATATCGGTTGGTCCCTAGATGAATGGAAAACCGTGGCCTGGTCCCATGAGTCACGATTTCAGTTGGTAAGAGCTGATGGTAGGGTTCGAGTGTGGCGTGTCCCACGAAGCCATGGACCCAAACTGTCAGCAAGGCACTGTTCAAGCTGGTGGTGGCTCCGTAATGGTGTGGGCTGTTTTTTCATGGCATTGACTTGGTCCTCTGGTGCGACTGGATCGAACATTGACTGGAAATGCTTATGTTCAGCTACTTGGAGATCACTTGCAGCCATTCATGGACTTCATGTACCCAAACAACGATGGGATTTTTATGGATGACAATGCGCATGTCACCGCGCCACAACTGTTCGCGATTGGTTTGAAGAACATTCTGACAATTCCAACGAATGATCTCGCCACCTAGATCGCCCGACATGAATCCCATCGAGCATTTATGGGACATCATCGAGAGGTCTGTTCGTGACCAAAATCCTGCACCATCAACGCTTTCACAATTATGGACGTCTATCGAGACAGCATGGCTCAATATTCCTGCAGAAGACTTCCAACGACTTGTTGAGTCCATGCCACGTCGAGTTGCTGCACTTCGCAGGGCGAAAGGAGGGCCGGCACGATATTAAGAGGTATCCCATGACTTTTGTCACTTCAGTGTATATTTTATTAATTTGAGCACCCAGACATTTAAACTCCTTAAATCTCTCATAGATCTCCCATAATATTCTATATTCTTCACACTTTTGTATATCTCCTTTTTTCTAGTATTTCTTTGCACTATTAATAGACACTACTGTGTCCAAAAAGAAAGACCAATTTTTAATTTAAAATTCCCGGGGCATATGGATTTTCAATTCTTTTTTTTTTTCTTTCTTAGGTTGCTGGCACTGTCCTTGACACCTGTGTGAAATTTGACGTCAAAATATTCATTAACGTTTGAGTTACGCTTGGCTTTGTCAGACGCTAAAAGTGATTTCGGTGATTTTTGTAATGTCTGAATTCATTGAGCAAAGAACTTGCATTCAATTTTGCTGCGGAAACGTATAGAATGTTTCAAAAGGCATTCGGTGAGCATTATTATATCAGAAAGAAATGTTTAGAAGTGATATAAACAGTTCAATGAAGGCAGAGAACGCATTGAAGACGAAGAGCCCTCTGGTCGACCATCCACCTACACCGACGAAGCTCAAGTCCAAAAATTAAAGATTGGGTGCTTGCAAACCGTCGATTTACAATTACAGACCTTGCTGATGCTGTTGGAATTTCAAAAGGATCGGTTAATTCCATTTTGGGCCTCAAACGCGTCAAATCTCGATTGGTACCGAAAACACTGAAAGCGCCAGCACACACTGCATTGATTCTTCATGACTTTTTCGCCAAAAACGTAACCCATATCGTTCCACAACCACCGTATTCACACCGAGCGACTTCTGACTATTCCCTAAACAAAAGACCACCCTGGGGACACCGTTTTGAGTCGATTGAAGAGATGCAATTTGAATCGGCGCTCGCTTTGAATGCCATCCCTGCCGATGACTTTTTAGCATGCATTGAGGATCAAAAAAGTCGGCATAAGTGCATTGTGCCCGGAGGGATTACTTTGAAGGCGATGAAATAAATTTCGAAGAATAAATAAAGAGTTTTTGAAAAAAATGGTCTTATTTTTTGGGCACCTATTTTATTTATACTTCGTTTTTCGACAAACTTTTAATAATTTCAAAGAGGTTAATAAACAACTACAAATATATTTTTTTTTTTCACTACGTAATCATCCTTACAAATTAAAAATTACGAAAAATGCAACATTTCACATCTGTTACTTGGAAAATTCAAGTTCTGTTTCTACATGTATTTTTATATGTAAAGTATACTAAATAAAAATTACTGAAAAATCTACACAATACTAATTGTAAATAAAAAATAAATGTAGAAATAAAACAGTAGAAGTTAACAAAATAGATACTACTTTGCCTATTTTAATAGCATTTTGAAAATATTTTGTAATAATATATCTTAACATTTTAACTAGTGCTATTTTCTAACATTATCCAACTGTCCAAATACGAATTTGTTAAACATGATGAATTTCTATCTTTTACTTTTTCAATGACGTAAATTTTATTTTATCGTGGTTTATTTCCTACAAATTTTTAGAAAAATTAAAATGATAACAAGATAATATTTATATAGGATGATGGTATTCGTGTATGTTTATTAATTTTCATAGAATGCAATTAATGTTGCATATTTATTAACCAATTAAACCAAAATCATAAAACTGAATAAAATTTCTACTGAAAATATTTTCACGATTAATACTGAAAACGTTTTTCACATAATCTAATATGAAAAAGAACATTGCAAAATTTCCAAACCAATAACTGCACAATCGAAAAAAAAAATGGCGCGATTGTCTAGACATGAAACAGAATTTTTGTTTCTTTATTAAAAGAATTCGATTGCGACAATATTTTAATTTGTCCGTCCTCTGGAAAAAGTTCTAGTTCTTCTAAAATTGAAAAGGATTATCACTCATTGAATGTGAGAACTGACCTTGAAAAAAAAATTGTTGACGATATCAGCTCAAATTTTTTAGATAAAGAATTAACTGTAATAGATCACCAAGGTCCATTCAATAAGACCATAGGAAATAACCCATAAAAAGGGATTTCATAATTGGGTGAGGATAGTATATAACAGATCTACACATCATACTGAATTGAGACCACCAGATCTATTAAAATAAAAGAAATGTTGCTTTTAGCCCTACTTAGTTTGGCATGTGTGTCAGATGCAGTGCCTTTAACTAGAAGAATGGTAGACATGTCTTACACTTTCGATGACACTATATTGCACCTTCCAATTGTAAACAAATTTCAGTTGGATGTGGTTTACAATGGAACGGAGTTGAATGGTATTTGGTAAGTGTTATTTTATTTGTATCTGAATTTTATGATAACATGCTAAAAGTCTTTAAATGCAGTATTTTTAAATAAAGTTGAACAAGAAAATGATATAAAAATTCAGCATATAATTCATTTTGTCTTTAATTCTTTGTAATAAAAAATATCAATTTCTATATCAACAAAATACTCAAAATATCAATTATCGATCAACAGTTAAAAAAATTTATATAATTTTAATACATCAGAATATAATTTATTTATGATAATAGAATTATGGTAAAGAAAACATTTATATTGATGATTTTTATGTTTAATTGAAAACTAAACGGCCTAATAAAAAATTATTTTAAATTGTAATATTTTTTCTAAAAACTCTTGTAAACCATTTTGGTAATGAATTTTCTTTAATTAAATATTTTTAAGTTAAATTCTAGTGTACTATTTTAATTTATTTTCAATTGTTGTATCGACAAATATCGTCGTATGGTTTCCTATAACTATACGAAAATTGTAATAAAAATAATTAATGTGGGGATATATAATTTTATATGCGGCCTGCGGTGTTTGGATGCATTTCCAAAGTGGCCTGCAAGATCATTTGGATTGGCCACCCCTGGTTTAGATTAATTACAAAATTGAAATTTATAAAAGGAAACAAAAATGAATAAAAAATTCTGAAATATCCACACTACATTCTTTAAAAATTCCTTTTTAAAATATTTCGAACAAAATCGTCTGATTGAGTTCAAACGATTTTGTTCGGAATTTTTACTGAATTTAATTCGTATAAGAAATAAGTATTTTCTCTTACCAATTAAAATTTTAAAAATGAATAAACAAATTTATTAAATTTCACGAAGTAAAATTTTTATATGTAGATATGATCCCACGCGTTCAGCATATCTCAATATTTTTATCATTCTTCAATAGTTTTACGGCATCGACAATTGGTCCCTAATTATACCGAATTTTAACTTAAATTCTTTTATTTTTTATTTTAATTTTAATTTTTTATCTTACTTTTATTTATTACTGGTACTTTTTAATTTTTTGAGTACCACACCATATTTAAATTTTTGAAACTTTATCTTGCATTTTCTACTAACCTTAAACAGCCAATTAAAATCATAAATTTATATATGAATTAAGACGAGGATGTTAGCTCTATCTCCATTGATACTCCGTAATTGGCCATTGGTACGCCAGTTGCCAGACATGTAGATATAATTCTAATTATAAAATCATTGTGCTGCCAAATTAGGAACTCACATGGAAGTGATTTATTGAAATCTAAGAGCGCTAATAAAAAAATTTTTTAAATTGTAATATTTTTCTAAAAACTCTTGTAAAGTAATAATAGAGAGTTTTTGCATACCGTACTTAAAAATACGGTATTTTCTCTCTAGCTCGCATGCTCATAGGAAACATTATTACAGATACCCATGCGCAATTTCTTATGAGCATGCCTGCTAGGAGAAAAGATGCCGTATTTTTGATTTTTAAAAAAGATGCACGCATGCTCATAAGAAATTGCGCATGCGTGCTAGGGAAAAAAAGATGCCGTATTTTTAAAGTACGGTATGCAAAAACTCTCTAATATAATATTTTGGTAGCGTAATATTTTTCTAGTAATTAAAAAAATAACGTTTGCAAACTTTTTTAATTTGTCGAGTTAATCTTTTTGACAAAATAAATTTGCCAAGATATGTGACATATAATAGTGTACTTAGTATCTGTTAGAAATGCACCATATTACAGATATGTGACATATAATAGTGTATATTATACAGTATCTGTTAGATATAATTACACCATATTATACAGATATATATTGTACAGATATATATACAGATATATATTATACAGATATATATTGTACAGATATATATATTACAGATATATAATATTACAGATTAATTACAAAATTGCAATTTATAAAAAGAAATTTAAAAAAAAATCTGTTACTGAAGTTACTGTTATTTTTACTGAAATTAATTCGTATAAGAAATAAGAATTTTCTCTTTCCAACTAAAATTCTAAGAATAAATAAACAACTTATTAAATTTCACGAAGTAAAATTTTGAGATCTACTAGATATAATTCTAATTATAAAATCACTGTGCTGCAAAATTATGAAATAATGGCACTTAAAAAAAATTAATTCGATAAAAATAATCAAAAATCCATTCCTTATTAAATATTTTATTTAAAAAAAAATTCACTTTATTTTAAAGGATGCTTGGCGAGGACTATTCTGCATCGGTCCATCTGGGCACTCACATGGACGCTCCAGCACATTTTGATCCAAACGGTACAGCAGTCGACAAGATTCCTATACGCCATTTTGTAGCTCCAGCGGCTGTGATCGACATCACTGCAAAAGCAGAACTCGATCCAGACTGTGGTGCCACAGTTGAAGATCTCCTCCACTGGGAAAGGCTAACTGGACAATCTCTGAACCAAACGATAGTTCTACTTAAATCGGGATGGGGACAAAAATGGAACAATATGACAGCATATATTGGCTCAACAGAAGCTGACATCAATAAAATGCATTTTCCAGGTTTCTCTGAAGAATCTGCAAGGTGGTTGGTAGAGAACAGAAATATCTATGGCATTGGATCGGAAACTATATCTTTTGATCGGGGTGCTGCAAATACGTTTCCTGCTCATCAGATATTCTTGGCCACGGCATTTTTGGTCTGGAGAACGTAGCCAATTTAGATAAAATTCCCATTTACGGAGCCAAGCTTTATGTGATGCCCATGAAGATTGGAAAAGGTAGTGGAGCTCCAACACGAGTGATTGCTGTATTTCCAAATGTTATTTTCAGTAATTCGTCTTCTGAAATGTAAAGAATATATGAAGTTTCTTTTTTTTTTTTTTTTTTCAAATGTTTCAAATTGTTGAACTATATAATTTCTGTAAAGTATAATTGTTTAGCTTTGAGTTACATTTGAAGTGATTCACATAAAAAACTTTATTACAAAAATCATAATCTTAATGTTTAAAATTATAATGATCTATTCTAATGTTATTTGCTCATTTTTAATTATTTACTTTAAAACTTTTTAGGAATCTGTAGTAAATATTTTTTTGCTAATTTTTACATTAAAGAAGATTGTAGTAATCTTGTAATAAATTTTGAACTTTACTTTTGCCTGTAAAAGAATTATTTGAGTTTATACTTGAATAGTTTGTTTATAAGTGATAAATAATGATATGATAAATACAAAATGTATAATAAAATATTTTAAAAGCTAAACAATTGTAAAAATGACTTCAATTGTAATAAATCTTTAAAAGTTAAAAAATATGCTGAAAACTTTCAACTTCAATAGAAAAAAATAGCTTTGCACTTTGTCATTCAGTGTGTAAGCATTAAGTCTAAGTGCTTTTATTAAATGTACTTTAGAATCATACAAATTAAAACAACTATAAAATTATGGTTATTATAATGAGAAAAGAAAATATAAATAACTATTCCTTAGATAGATTAAAAATTAATTACAGTAAATTTTTGAATAAAAAATTTAACATTTAAAAAAAAAAAACATTGATGATATGTATTAACTTGATAGTTAAAATTAGAAAGATTTTTATAAAAACAATTTTTTATTACCTCATATGAAAAATATAAACACTTAATCAACATGCATTTTAATTATATATATATATGTCAAACTGAGGTGCAATTTCAATGTATGTATTATTATGTTCATTGACTATAATATTTGTTAATCCTATTCAAAGTAAAGATGTTGCAATGAACAACAAAATTTCAATATATTTTCATTTTTGTTTCTCTGTTGACTTGTCAGAAATCAAGGTTCATCATCATAGCTGGTTCGGCAGCCAGTAGTAGGCCTTGGCCTTCTTTGAAAGATCCAGCCAGTTCTCCTCTTGACCGTGGATCTCTCTAGTTTTTATCTTAATAGCATTAAAATCAGAGTCTAAACAGTCGACCCATCTCTTTTCGGTCTTCCTCTTGGTCGTTGTCCAAAGGGTGTTACATTGAAAACCTTCAAAGCAGCTCTACCACTTTCCATTCTCGTGAGATGACCGGTCCATCTCATTCTGTTCAGTTTAACAAATTTCAGAATGTCAATAACTCTAAAAGTTTGTAAAGTTCAAAATTGTATCTTCTTCGCCAATTTCCATTGTCTACCACCAAAAATAGTTCTTAGCACTTTTCTTTCAAAGATTGCCAACATTTTCTCTTCTCTTGCTGTTAGTGGCCATGTTTCCCGATGCATATGTTAATACTGGTCTTATGAGAGTTTTGTACAGTAAAATTTTAGTTCTTCTTTTAATCAGGTGGGGATCTTAATTGGTTTCTAAAACCAAAAAGGCAGCGATTGGCAGCAATAATTCTCTTTCGGATCTCGGGGCTGATTCCATTTTGATCAGAAGTCAAGGTTACTAAATATAATATTATAAATGAAAAACATTTTTCCAGTGTTTGCAGCAATGGTCTCAGTTGAATTTTTGAGAAGATTTTAAAAATAATAATTGTGAAAATAGAATCATGAAAATTGTCATTTTACCGAAAAGTTTTTCGATTTTCAAGAAATTTTATTTGGAAATAAATCATATGAATAGTTTTGTTAAATAGCGGAATAAACTTATTTATTCATACACAAAGATATTACTGATTTTAAAACCTTTTGCTTGAGTTAAATTTTAAGAAAATTTTCAAAACAAATGAAGTTTTCGTTATTATATACCATTGACTGCTTCATTATAAATATGAATTTATATATAACCATCATTTATTCATTTTTCCAAAACTGCACTTATAGCACTTAAAAAAAGTTTATGAATTTGCTTATTATTAAGCATTGTAACTAGTTAACTCTTACGCAGTTATCTTAGTTAAGTTAAACACTTCTAAATGTTAAAGTGCTCAACTACTTCTACATTTTGGCATTCTTCTAAATCCTTTGCTGATGTGCAGGTTTTGGGGGTTAATTTATACCTCACAGGAAATCCGTAAATAAAAGTCCGTTTCTGTTTCCAACTCCAGAATTGTCATCTAATGATTGTGAAGTCACTGCCACTAGGCACTACTACTGTGCCCAAAAAGTATGACCAATTATTTTTTTTTTTTCAAAAACTCTTTATTTTTCTTCCAAATTTATTTCATCACTTTCAAAGTAATCTCCTCCGGGACTCAATGTACTTATGTCAACTTTTTCCAGTCCTCAATGCATGCTAAAAAATCATCGGCAGGGATGGCCTTTAAAGGCGATTCACGTGGAATCTCTTCGATAGACTCAAAGCGGTGTCCTCAGGGTGGTCTTTTTTGAGTTTAGGGAATAATCAGAAGTCGCACGGTGGAAATACGGGGGTTGTGGAAAGATATGGGTTTCATTTTTGGCAAAAAAAGTCACGAAGAATTAATGTAGTGTGAGCTGGTGCATTCCGTGTTTTCGGTACCAATCGAGATTGGACGCGCTTGAGGCCCAAAACATCTTTTAAAACGGACTTTTGAAATTCCAACATCATCAGCAAGGTCTGTAATTGTGAATCGACGGTTTGCAATCACCAAATCTTTAATTTTGGGACGTGAGCTTCGTCGGTTGAGATTGGTGGTCGACCAGAGGGCTCTTCGTCTTCAACGCGTTCACTGCCTTTTTTTGAACTGTTTTTACCACTTCTAAACATTTCTTTCCGATATAGGAAAGCTCACCTAATGACTTCTGCAACATTCTACACGTTTCCTCAAACAAAATTGAATGCAAGTTCTTTGCTCATTGTATTCACACATTTCAAAAATCGCCGGAATCAATATTAGTGTCTCACAAAGCCAAGCGTAACTCAAACACTAATGAATAGTTTGACGTCAAATTTCGCACAGATGTCAAGAACAGTGCCAGCAACCTAAAGAACAGATGTCATTCCAAGAATTTTAAATTTAAAATTGGTTTTATTTTTTTGTACACAGTAGTATACCGAGAAACTAAAATGTATTCCCTTAAAGCAACAATTAATAAAACAAATTAGTCAATTTGGAAAAATTTGCTAAATAGATGAAAGCACAAATGTCACAAACTTTGCTCAGCTGATGGTATTTGTTAGATATTCTTTTAAGGATGAATTCCGTTAAGAACTATTTTTTGTGAGACACTTTAATAAATGACTTACAAGGGAAGATATCTTTTCAACAGTAAATAATATCTTTGTTAAAAATTTCAGCTTTATTTACAAACAGGTATGCACATTTATCTGAAATCTGAAACATTAAACGTAAGCATTTTGAAATATTTATGTGATAATCCAAATCTTCCCAAACATACTCCAACTTATTTATGTAAATGATTTCAATTCCAAATGGGATTCTTGCTTTCAAATCGTTAATCTTGTATCAGACAGTAAAGCATAAAACATAGTATTTATTTCAACCTCACAAGACGCTAATCTCTAATAATGCTACTGTGTCCAAAAAAAAGTAAGACCCATTTTTAATTTAAAATTATCTGGGCTTATGGAATTTTTTTCAATTTTTTTTTTTTTTTTTCTTTTTTAAGTCGGAATTTTTACATCATTATATGTGAGAAACCCTCCACGTATATAAACCGTTGCAGCAATATGTCAGGTTTTCAGGAAAAAAAACCAAGCAGGGTAATGTTTTTTTTTTTTTTTATTTCCTTGTCATCTACTCATTATCTATTTGTCATTATCACTAGCATGTGATTGTCTAGAATATGAAAACAGGTGATTATCCTTCTTTTGCTTCTTCATACTACCTGTTAATTTCTCCAAATGAGACATTACTTAAGGAAATATCTATGACATTAGAAGGATGCATAAAAATTTCTTATTATAAGGCAGTAATCACCTTAAGAGTCATTTAAGGGGTAGGTAAACACAAACTGCACATTTTTCCTGTTTACGCAGTGTTGTCTAAAAAAGAAATTTCTACATGACATTATAACGTCTTGGCTTATACTAGGCCTACTATATAACGACTTCAAGAGCCACTTTCAGATTCATAGGAACAATTTAATTTATATACCACTGTGTCCAAAAAAATGCTTATAGAATTTCAATTTAAAATTTCTTTTTTTTCTTTTAGGTTGCTGGCACTGTTCTTGGCATCTGTGTGAAATTTCACGTCAAAATATTCATTAGTGTTTGAGTTACGCTTGGCTTTGTGAGACACTAAAACTAATTCCGGCGATTTTTGAAATGTCTGAATTAATTAAGCAAAGAACTTGCATTAAATTTTGTTTGTGGAAACGTATGGAATGTTGCAGAAGGCAATCGATGAGCATTCCTATAAAAGAAAGAAATGTTTACAAGTGGTATAAACAGTTCAAAGAAGATAGAGAACGCGTTGAAGACGAAGAGCCCTCTGGTCGACCATCAACCTCAACCGACGAGGCTCACGTCCAAAAATTAAAGATTTGCTGCTTGCAAACCGTCGATTTACAGTTAGAGACCTTGCTGATGATGTTGGAGTTTCAAAAACATCAGTCAATTCCATTTTGGGCTTCAAACGCTTCAAATCTCGATTGGTACCGAAAACACTGAATGCACCAGCTCAAGTTGGCATAAGTGCATTGAGTCCGGAGGGGATTACTTTAAAAGTGATGAAATAAATTTGGAAGAATAAATAAAGAGTTTTTGAAAAAAATAATTGATCTTACTTTCGGGCGCAATAGTATGTATACAGAACTCTGGGTTAATATATTATTTACAAAAAAATTTTAATTAAAGGTATAAATTTCATTCATAATTTGATTTCTCTTAATATATTATAATTTCATATTGTCTTATGAATTCTGTCATTTTAAATATTTTCTTATTCAACTAGTACAATGCCTTAAGTATTTGTTGTACTATTCTAAAATTCAGGATCTTACAAAATTTAGCGAAATAAATAATAAAAGTCTGTCTCGACGAAATAAATTATTCCATATTATAGAAAAGTTACGAAATAAAATACTTCTCTGAAGAAATCCCTTAGTTAAAAGAAAAATATGAGCTTGTTTAGTTTATAAAGAAGTTTACTGATGTAAAAAGTGTACCTTCGAACTCATATCAATTACTATCTTAGAAATTTTCATGAAAAATGTCTGGAACAGATAAATTTTTCCGAAAAGTTTATTTACAATCAACAGTTTACTTTACAGTTTCTGACACTGTGTAATACTACGGTGCCCAAAAAGTATGACCAATTTTTTTTTTTCAAAAACTCTTTATTTATTCTTCCAAATTTATTTCCTCGCCTTCAAAGTAATCCCCTCCGGACACAATGCACTTATGCCAACGCTTTTCAATCCTCAATGCATGCTAAAAAAGTCATCGGCAGAGATGGGCTTCAAAGCGAGCGGCGATTCACTTTGAATCTCTTCAATCGATCCAAAACGGTGTCCCCAGACTTTGTCTGGTGTCTGTCTTTTGAGTTAAGGGAATAGCCAGAATAGTCACGAGGCAAGATGGTGATCGTCACAAACGTTATCGAGTCTCCTCATTTTTGCGCCATCACAGCAAAGCCGCCAGCAGATTGAATCTCAGCCATAATGCTCACCAGTGGCGCACGTTACCACTGAGCCCCGAGTCGGGCTACAGGCATTCGTAGATTTTATACGTCTTATGGATATTGTGCATCATTACGTTTTCGCACAGAAATCTAAAATTAAAAACTGAATTATATGTTTTTGTAAAATAAATATAGATAAGTTTATATTTGATTATCCGTGTTTTATATCTGAAACAAAAACAAAATTTTTTTTTTTTTTTAGTTAAAACATTTTCTAATTTCAAGATACGTACATATATTTTAAAGAACAACTAAAATTACAATGGTATCAATATTAGGCATTTCTTGTTGATAACTGTTTTTAGTCACTTATCTTTTTCCTTATCTACCTCACCGAGTCAAACAAAAAAAAAATATTTGTTTCTTTTAAAATGAACACTCCGAAATCAGATTCACCTTTGAAAATAGATAATCGCATTTTTATTTCTTTGTATAAAATCAAAACATGCAAGTCATGGTTAATAAATTCAGTAAAAGATAAGGTTTAATTCCAACGATACATTTCAAAGGATACAATACATAATATTAAGTGTGCATAGTAAATGGTTTAATTTCGTATTTACGTAAAAACGTTGTTCAAAGGAGAGAATGTTTTTTCTGTTTCTGTGCTTTGTGCATGGGGTGTACTCCGCACCTTTGGCGATGCATATGATCGATATGACGTATAATTTCGACGAAACTGCCCAATATTCTCCCATCGCAGAAGGATTTAAAATCAATGTAGTGATGAATGGAACAAATGAGAATGGCGTTTGGTAAGTTACTTTAGATTCTCTTTTAAAACGATAGAATTCAAAATAAAAATTAAAACTTGTATGATACATTAATAATTAGATTACTGTCCATATATTACTGCGCCCAAAAAGTAAAGTCAATTTTTTTCAAAAACTATTTATTCTTCCAATTTTATTTCATGGCTTTCAAAGTAATCCCTTCCGGACACAATGCACTTGTGCCAACTTTTTCCTATCCTCAATGCATGCTAGAAAGTCATCGGCAGGGATGGCCTTCAAAGCGCGCGGTGATTCACGTCGAATCTCTTCAATCGACTCAAAACGGTGTCTCCGGAGTGGTCTTTTGAGTTTAGGGAATAGCCAGAAGTTGCAAGGTATAAATACGGTGGTTGTGGAACGATATGGGTTTCATTTTTGCCGAAAAAGTCACGAAGAATCAATGCAGTGTGAGCTGGCGCATTCACTGTTTTCGGTACCAATCGAGATTTCACACATTTGAGGGCCAAGATGGAATGGACCGATCCTTTTGAAAATTCCAACATCATCAGCAAGGCCTCTAATTGTAAATCGACGGCAAGCACCAAATCTTTAAGTTTTTGGACGTGAGTTTCGTCGGTTGAGGTGGATGGTCGACCAGAGCGCTCACCGAATACCTTCTGCAACATTCTATACGTTTCTGCAAACAAAATTTAATGCACATTCTTTGCTCAATTCATTCAGACATTTCAAAAATCGCCGGAATCAGTTTTAGCATATCACAAATTCAATAAGCGTAAACTCAAATACTAATGAATATTTTGACGTCAAATTTCACACAGATGTCAAGGATAGTGCCAAAACCCTAAAAAAAAAATTTAAATTCCATAAGTCCCGGAATTTTAAATTGAAAATTGGTCTTACTTTTTGGACACAGTAATACGTGAAATATGTCAAACCTGATGCTTAAGAATAATTATTTTTATTTAACTTCAAGCTTGTAATTACAAAATTTACTTTTATGACAAGATTTTATATAGAAATGCATAAATTTCTTCACAGTACACCAATGAATGTATGTAGACTTAATGGTTCTAAAGAACTACAAGTCAGCAAAAAAAGTTTAATACAAAATTGAACTGATAAATAAAAACAATGTTTCTAAAAATTGATTTATGTCATTGTCATTGTAAAATTATAAAACTAAAATATCCAAATAATGCAAATAATCTTCTGGTTAATAAATTTCCATCTGAAATATTCCCCAAACAGGAATACTCAAACTAGAGACCATTGTTGCTTTAAAAGCGGCCTGACTCCTTATATGTTAATTTTACTTTGAAAAGTCCTATTACATATAATTAATTAAACTTTCATACAGACTTTCATGAAGGATTAAAGCATGAAACATGATGCTTATGGAATATAATGTTCATGAAAACCCTGATGCTTATGCTCATGGAAATGATGTTCATGAAAAACTCATGTAATATGAGGTTCATGGAAAAACCTCATGTTTTCATGGAAGATGTTTAAAACATGTTGCTCATTGAATATACTTACAATATAAAAAGTTCACTTGTGTATTAGAAAAATATTTTACACAATGTTTTTTATTTAAAAAAATAGGAGATATCCACTTTTCTTCTATAAAATGCTAAACTAGATTCTAAATACTCATCTGAATTATGTTATTTATTTATTTATCACCCTAACACAAGAGTCGAGACTCTTTTAGCTGTCAAATTATTACTTACTGGCAAATGTTTTGTGGCCCAACACAAATTTAAAAACATAAGTTTTATGGGATTGACAAAAACATGTTCCATTCAAAAACAAATAAATATAAACATTAATAATTTAACTATTATCAAATCTCAATGAAACAATATAAAATTAATGAATTAACACATTATTAACGTGTTGAAATTAATCTTAAAAATTAAACATCACCTAAATCAAAATTTTTATATATTTTTTTTTAATTCTTTATTCTCGTCACAACTCTAGACACAAAAATATTACACTACTTCGATAAGATCATCGATAAGTGTTGTTCAGATTCACATATTTTATTGAATAATGCTGCAGTAACAAAAGAGTAACATTGTAGTGAGGTCTCTAGATAATGTTCAGACAATTGTCGCAATGTAAAACTATATAAAGAATAAAATAGATGGTTGATGAAGCCATTTTTACACGATTACAAATAGCTAAGGGAAACGTTTATCTTTCACAGTCTTCTGCGGACCGAAGACATGGCAATCACAACGGAAAAGTTTCAGACTGTAAGGTGTGAATCAAATTACCCAGAGTTTCTAAGGCTCCGCTTTGGTAGTGGCACCGACAGACTTCTACTCCGCCAACAAGGGTCCTTGGACATCAAAGAACAGAAAGGGATCAAATGCTAGCAAGGTCTTTTGGCCTTGTCAACCTAGGCAAATGACTAAGCTGTCTTTGATTTAGGTGATTATCTACATTCCTTTTTGTAGCCCCATGTCTCCACCACATTGCATTTAATTTAATTATCTGTTCATATATACATATGCATACTACATATATCCATTCCAATACACAATTCTATTTCTGTATACATAATATATGCTCACAGAAATAGAATTATACCACATTGTACTCGCTTGGAGGTATACATCCGACACCATTGTTACTTCAACAGCTTCTTGTGTACAGTGAACAAGCCTTATAAAATTACATGTTATGTTATTTCGTCACATTCCCGGCTGTGAGATACAGTTATCTTGATACTAATAGGCAAATATCTCCAGCTTAACGGATTTATCTACGTTTCATTACAGCAAATCTTATGTTACCATTTATATCTAATTTCATTTTTAAGATAATCGTTCGAAAAGGAATCTTATATTTATTTGGGGTTTTTATTAATTTTTTTTTTTTCTATTATCTAATGCATATTCTAAATGACTTTTTATTTTTAATTTATCAGGAAATTTATTACTTATGCTATAAAAAATGTCAATGGTATCTGATTTCTTCAGGATACAGCTTGAAGAATATTCTTCGTATATTCATGTTGGCACACACATGGACGCCCCAGCACACTTCTCCAAGGGTGGTCAGACTGTCGAACAAATTCCTGTCGATCGTCTAATTGCTCCAGCAGCTGTGATAGACATC
The DNA here is from genome assembly GCA_021605095.1 of Caerostris extrusa. Classification (NCBI taxonomy): domain Eukaryota; kingdom Metazoa; phylum Arthropoda; class Arachnida; order Araneae; family Araneidae; genus Caerostris; species Caerostris extrusa. Next base: position 33,585 of record BPLR01014988.1, on the reverse strand, counting down.
ACTGCAAAAGCAGCTGCCGAGCCAGATGCAGAGGCCACCATAGAAGACCTTCTGCATTGGGAATCAGTTACTGGACAAACCTTGAACGAAACCATCGTTGTATTAAAATCTGGATGGGGTAAAAAATGGAGCGATCGAGCTGCATTCTTGGGAACTCCCGAAAATGATGCTTCAAAATTCCACTTTCCAGGCTTAGATCCAGATGCTGCTGCTTGGTTGGTAAAAAGCAGGAACATTTACGGCATTGCTACTGAAACGTTGTCCTTTGACAAAGGATCTTCCAAAACTTATGCTTCTCATCAAATATTACTAGGGAATAACATTTTTGCTCTGGAGAACATTGCTAATGCAGATAAAATTCCGATTTATGGAGCTAAACTGTATGTGATGCCTATGAAGATAGGAAAAGCAAGTGGATCTCCAACAAGAATCATTGCCACATTCCCTAAGATTACGTATGACCATTCATCTGCCTCAAATGAACAGAACTGTTTCACGATTTAAAATGCATTTGATTCTTCCTTCAGATATTTTAAGCATTCTACATATGTTGATGTATATGTGAATTGTTGTTGAATATGTTAAATTCCATAAATGTGAATCAATAAATTATATAATTTAGTGTATTGGACTGTATTGGATTAAGTAATTTCTTGGTATGTTTCATTTTTACAAAGCTAGTTTTGTGAAATAATACATTTAGGATTTAATTAAAAAATTACAGTGATAATGGGTTTTCTTGGCTAATTAATGCAGAGTTAATTAATAAATAATTTATTATTTTATTATTTTAATATTATTATTAATTTATTAATTTTATTTTATTTGTTCTTGATCTAAGATTTTTACATTTCTTAGAATATATGATGTAATTTAGAGTGTATTAAATTAAGTAATTTCTTGGTATGCTTTCATTGCTGTACCATTTTTACAAAGCTAAGTTTTAGCAAAAAGTTTAAGCTAAAGCAAAGCTTTATGAAATCATACATTTAGGATTTAATTAAAAAATTGCAGTGACGATGTGTTTCTTTGGCTAATTAATGTAGAAATTTATTTGTTCTTCATAGAAGTTTTTATATTTCCTAATTAAATCGAGAACAAATTTATTTGAAATAAAATCAATAAATATGCAAACTTTGAATGTGTTTTCAAAATCATTATGAAAGAAAACAAGATGTTTATATATTATTTTGTTTTGTGGTAATTAAAATAGTGAAGTAAACAGTTAGAAAAATGTTCTGTAAATACATTTCAAAGTAAATATCATCTGCTTTATTTATAGCGTCTTTATTCATTGTTCTTAGTCGGCTATTATTCCATTATTATCAGAAAATTTAAAGTTCTATGATAAAATAAATCATGTCTAATTTTTTTTTTTATTGAAATAAAAATATGTAATCTTAGAATTAATTAATGAATCATAGGAATTAATCTCAAATTTTATGCGAAACTTATGTAAATTGATATCTACAATATAAAAAGCTTATGTACACACTTTGAAAAATCTGAATGGTTTTTTTTTCTGTTGATGTATCAAATTAAAAGAACCTTTGGTATCCAGATCTGTTTATTACAATGTAATATACAATCCTTTTAAGTTAGATGTGTAAAATTATACATTTTGCTTAATTGTTTTCAATATATTTAATTCATGACACGGATTTAATATCTAAAGTTTTTAATCATCAGTATATTCAAATCATTATGATGATGTATACTGTACTAAGAATGATATTCTTATTTTTAAACTATTTCTATTATATTTTTCATTATAACTCAATTGATCTAACAAATCAACATTGTAATAAAAATATTCTTTCAAAATGTTATTCCAAATTTTTACCAATATTTCGGCTGAATTGATATATTTCACAATGAAACAGTGTGTTTTTCTGTTAACATGGGTTAAATGTAAAAATTATATATCACTAATTATAATATGACAAACAGCAATGTTTGGAGTCCCACACAAGTAAAGTGTAAAAGCGGCCATAATGACATTTCATTGAATATTTGAAATTTTGAATTTCTTAGTCATTCTTATATTTAAATAATTGGCATAACTTTAATATAAAATTTTTCAACTAAATTATTTTCTGCTACAACTTAACTTTTTCACGAATGACTTTGCGAATATTTCTATATATTATTATAATATGAATATGTGATTCAATGAAATGAAATTCTTATGAATATATGACACAATGAAACGAAGTATGAATATATGATGCAATGAATGAAATTCTTACGAATATGATTCAGTGAAATGAAATGAAGTATGAATATTTGATACAATGAAATTTGACAGGAGATGTTTTCTTTTTTAAGTGAAATGGTTGTCAACCCTACGCCCAACTGTCATATTAGACATAGACCTACAGTTTAAAGTTTATTCCGAACCACTACAAACATCCATGACACCGCCGGGACTGGAACCTGAAATTTATTTCACCGAGAGCTAGAGCGCTAATCACTCGGCCATCAGGTGGTCCCGTGGTTGTTTTTACTTGTCTAAATTAAAATATATTTTAATTCCCCTAATCAGTAGCCGATAATGCTCTGGCACTCGGTGCCATAAGTTTCGGGTTCTTCATATCTTAACCTAAAAATAATTACATTAAAAATTATAATATTCAAGAAGTTGTATAGATAATTCTCATATTCTGTACCGGTACAGTTGGTTAAGTAAAAGAAAATGAGACGCCAATAATAACTTTCGCAAGTAAGTGGTCCTGATGGCCGAGTGGCTAGCGCTCTGGCGCTTGGTGCCCCAGGTTTTGGGTTCGAGTCTTTGACGGTGCCATGGATGTTTGTAGTAGTTCGGAATCCACTTTAAACCGTAGGTCCACCTCTAATTTGACGGTAGAGCGTTAGCCATAGGGCTGACAACCCCTACAGCATAAAAATAAAAATATCTTCTATTTTGAAATCTGTCAGTAGGCAGACGGCTTTGCCCCCACCCCATGGGGCTGTTGCGCCAACGAAGAAGGAGAATCAATAGGCGATCCTGGCTTATAAGGTAAGCCAAATAAGTGAGTGAAGCCAAACCGATAACTGTGCCGTTTATGTTAAAAGTTAGCAAGGTAACAATTGGCCAAAAAGTCCTTCTTCTGGTTTTGTGGTGGTATGAACTCCCAGATGCGGTCCTTGAAGATGCTCATGAAAAACTGTGGTAGCAAAATAAAGATGAGGTATTGCAACCCCTCTGTGGTTCACCTAAGATAAGGCTGAATCTATTGCATAATCTAAAATTCAAAGTTGAATTTACACTTTTCAAATAGTGAATATCCATTGTTCGAAGAACTCGACAATCGAAAAACAAACAACATTTGATGGAAACAACTTCATAGACAAAAAAAATTATGCAACCAACTTCAATACTTTTCAATCGGAAAATTTTATTAGATACTTTAACGTTAAATTAATTTTATTTCACCACATTCATATAAATTAAAGAAATGGAATCTAGTTAACAAAATAAAGTCCCTGTTTCACCCAACAAAGGAGCGTTATACAAATTTTTATTACTGTTTTCTGACCTTATCCAGTAGCTGTCTAATTTCCGAATCGCTTTCTATGGCTTCCAAAGTGTCTTCCAAAGCCAATTTGATAGTGCCATTATTGGTGTTATGTCCTCGAGCCACATTGGCAGACAGTTCCAGAATTTCGACAGACAGATACTCCAGAATCGCTGTCAGAAAGACGGAGGCTTCAGGTTTAACGGTGCCATTAAATTTGCGTTGCATTAATTCGTGTATTTTCTGCAATGGAAACCGTTTGGTTTGTCGTATCTCGCTTTCTTTCTGTCGTTTCGGGGTGGATCCTGGCTTGCCAGAAGGAGATCGCTTTTTAGAAAATGGCATTGTATCGTTAGGGCTATTAGGTCTTAAAAAAAAAAAGGAAAGAAAAATATCACAATTCAGTAACCATTAATTTAATTATTTTTTGATATTTAAGCATTAACACTCATATAGTAAAAACCATTTCTTTCATTTGGAATATCTAAAATCTATTAGGATTAATACGCAAAGCAAAATGGATCTGAAATATATGAGCTGCCAATTTATCTTAAAATGCGAAAAGGAAAAAAAAAAAATTATCTCTTTGTTGATGTAAGCTAGAACTATAAATGAAGAAAAGTAAAAGTTTAATTTCAAAATTATTTAAAATATTCCCAAATAGCAATGATGAAACTTTGATTGTAACAATTATCACAGTAAATGGTTGCATTCTTTGCAATAAAGTGCAGAGAATGCAATACAATGTAAGTTTGCACTGCATTCTTCGCAATAAAGTTTTTAAAACTGATAAACTTTCGCATTCATGAAAAAAAAAGTCGATTCGATTCTTTAATATTTAATAGATATTTTTTTATAAATAAATTTCTTAAATGTAGTTATCTAAATACAAATGGGAACCACTGTAACTGGTTGCAAAAATTCTTGGCAACGACACAATTTTCATTTTTATCTTGTCACCCGCCAGAAGCTTTTTATACCTACTAAAACTTTTGATGAACGAGTTTTATTTTACGTTTTCTAATTTAAATAAACGTCTGTTATTTGCTGGTTCTTTTGGTAGATCTAGTATAGTGAGAACAGATGTTAGCAACCAAAATTTCATCGACGATTTTTTTTTTAAAGGAATTTTGAAAAATTATGAAAACAATTTTTTTGGGAAATTTACTTGGACGTCCTAAAAATGCTGAGTCTGTGCTTTTATTTCACTTTTTAAATACTTTTATTTTGTGCAACAAAATATAATCACTTTTGTGAAAATATTCTTTTTGTAATTTTTTTCCATTTCGCATGTTCATTGCTTTTGGTTATTTCAAACATAACCGCCGCCGTATACTTTTAGAATATATTTAAATTAACTTTTGGTTAAAATTTAGGTCAAAAAATGCAGTTTAACTCACCATTTTGACTTGATTTTTAATATCGTCAAATTTGACGCCTTTAGAACAAATTGAATTTCTGCCAATTTCGGAGTATTTTAAAATTATCTTATTTGGAGCAATATCGTATAAAAAATCTCACTGATTGAGATGTTAAACTATTTTTCTACCAAAATATTATTTACTACCGTGCCCAAAAAATAAGACCAATTATTTTTTTTTCAAAAATTCTTTATTTATTCTTCCAAATTCATTTTATCACCTTCAAAGTAATTTCTTTCGGACACAATGCACTTATGCCAACTTTTTTCCAATCCTCGATACATGCTAAAAGTCATCGGCAGGAACGGCCTTCAAAGCGCGTGGCAATTCACGTTGAATCTCATCAATCGACTCAAAACTGTGTCCCCGGTGGTCTTTTCGAACGGTGTGAATACGATGGTCGTGGAACGATATGGGTTTCATTTTTGGCGAAAAAGTCACGAAGAATCAATGCAGTGTGAGCTGGCGCATTCAGTGTTTTCGGTACCAATTTGAAGCCCAAAATAGAATCGGCCGACCCTTTTGAAATTCCAACATCAGCAGCAAGGTCTCTAATTGTAAATAGATCTGTTTGCAAGCACCAAATCTTTAATTTTTGGATGTGAGCTTCGTCGGTTGAAGTTGGTGGTCGATCAGACGGCTCTTCGCCTTCAACGCGTTCTCTGCCTTCTTTGAACTGTTTATACCACTTGTAAACATTTCTTTCCGATATAGGAATGCTCACCGAATGCCTTCTGCAACATTCTACACGTTTCCGCAAACAAAATTGAATGCAAATTCTTTGCTCAATTAATTCAGACATTTCAAAAATCGCCGGTATCAGTTTTAGCGTCTCACAAAACCAAGCATAACTCAAACACTAATGAATATTTTGACGGCAAATTTCACACAGATGTCAAGGACAGTGCCAGCAACCTAAACAAGAAAAAAAAAGTGAAATTCCATAAACTCCATGAATTTTTAAATTCAAAATTGGTCTTACTTTTTTGGACACAGTAGTATAACGTTAGTTATAGTGTGTACCTTAATTTTAAATGAAATTGTTTTTGTCATAGAACAGCTGAACCATTCTTTAATATTTCCCCTTATTTCTTTATTTGACCTTTTTTTCTATTGAATTTAGAATTCTAAAATGATTTGATAAGCTTAAAAACTAAAACAAGACTTTTTTTTTTTATTTAATTTTTTCCTTTAATTTGGCGATTTTTGTGTTGCGCCAGCCAAGTATAAGCCTACCACAAACATAGCTGGATTTCGCGAAGCAGAATTTGAATGAAAACAAAAAATGTTTATAGAGAAACGGAAAGGCAGTTTTTAATGAAGGAAAAATTGCTGAAAAAAACAATTTACGACGGTGTATCGAAGTGGGCGTTTTCGCCGAGCTCCTGTGCATCATAATTTAAAGAAAAGATGTGTTTTTTAACGAGAACAAACTATGCTAATTGGGTGTGGCTGGAAGGAAAGAAAACGAGTTTTCTTCCTACTTACCCTCTTTCTCCGTTAGATTACAGAAGGAGGGAGAATTTGAGGAAAATAAATCAACCAAGAAGGTTTAATAAATATACGTTTTGCCGATAAACATATTATAAAAACAACAGCATCTTAGTTTGGACGAATTAGGAACAGTATTTAATTAAGAGTAATATTTTTAATTATGAGTAATATTTTAAATTATGATTAATATTTTTAATTTGTTTAATTTAATCAAATTTTTGATAATAAATGTTGCATTTAATATTTATTTTCGGTTGCTACTGTTAGGTACTTACATATTAACGCCACCTTAGCTACAGTTGCGCCAATAAAGAGCAATCTTGTTGTTCGCACGCGCAGGCAGTTATTTTTGAACGCCAACCGCAGCTACAGATTTGGCGGCTTTTAAGTGGCGCCAATTTACAAAAACAATTCAAAAGATAACTGCGTGCGCCTGCGATCAACGAGATTGCTCTTTGACTTTGTTTTTAAATAAAGTGTTTTGAATTTTGAAAGCGTTTTGTGTACTTTTAAAATACTTTATTTCAAAACAAAGTAGTCAATCGGATTTCGGTGTAAAATGGGCCGATATAGAGTTTAACATAGATTCAAAACAGTCTTTATTTTGGCGCAACTTCTGCTGCGGTGGCATTAATACGTAAGTACCGCGTTTTGATTTTAAATAAAGTGTTTTATATATATGATTTGTCACAAAAATTTTAAGTGTAGATTGGCGCCACTTAAAAACCTCCAAATATGTAGCTAAGGTGGCGTTAATACGTAAGTACTAATAAATCTAAAGGACAATATATAAATGTAAAGAGGATAGTAGATGTAATTATTAATAGGAAACCACAAATACCACATAAAAGTAAGTGAAAATATCACTTAATTTTTAATAATATGCAAGTTTTATTAATTAAATCTGATGTAACATAGATTTGACATTCATTTGTTTTATAAAAAAAAAAAAAATTTTCATGATTGAAAATAATTAAGGTATTTGCATTAAAAATCAATTTTAATAAAACGCATTAATGCAGGCTCTTTTTTTAATTTTTTAATTTAAAAAAGTTATAATTGCTGAAAACTTGACTAACAAAAATTTGTTAGGTAAATTTATCACAAAAAGTTTTAAATAACTATAATTAAATAATATTCTGTGTAAAATCGCAGAATAGGCGCCATTGAAATTTGGCGTCAAAACTTTTGGCGTCATTCTTTCCGCAAAGTCCGCCAAGGTACGGATGCCAACTGTAAGTGAAGTGAATTGTAAACAATACAATAAATACCGCATTTGGCGACTTATCACTCAGTTGGGACCACAGAAAAGTCAACAAATTCCAACGGCCCCTATTTCTGCGATTTGGACAAATTCTGAAAATTAACAATTTTTTTTTTTTTTTTTTCTAATCATTTATAGAAGAAATATTTTACAACAACCACTTTTGCAGGATTTTTTAGGATAAACTCATATTAAGGTCCTGAAATAGGATTTTTAACGTATATTAATATAATATATACTGTAACTCATATTAAAAATTCTTTAAAAAATTAAAAATTCATAATAATTCCTAATAAATGAATAATTTATAATAATTCATAATAAATTAATAATTAGTAAAAAATATTAATAATAATTCTTTAAAAATTTCCTTACATTTTTTTTTTTTTTTTGAGTATACTTAATCTAAAATTTTATGTATCTACCAATACAATTTCTCATGAAAAATCTATATCGCAATAGCTTCTCCAGGTTTTTTTTTTTTAATTATTATTATTATTTTTTATTATTTGTAAAAATTTATTACCAACATTAAAAACAACGCGTAACTTAATTTCTGTCCTTTGCCTATATCTCTAAAAACCTTTTTAAAAAAAAAAAGTAATTAAAATTGAAATGTTAATAAAATTTTTAAAGAAATCATTTTTCGCCGAAATTTCGGTCTTTAACATAATTGAATATATAGAGAATCTATGACCTTTGATGCGCCTGTTATTTTGTGACACGTGCGATTTTGACCATTTTCATGGCCTTCGCCAAAATTCGCCAGCAATTAGATAACGAGCGGGAGTCGGCTTCGGCGACAATCATCGCCCCTTGGCGACAGCTAATTTGGCGCGAAAGTGAGGGACATCAAATATCAGAAAATCCCCGAATATTTTAATATGGCAACGTTAATCACAGCTTTAAATTAACTATTTTTTAAAAATATTTTTCAGTAAAAATAATTTTTTAAATTTTAAGATATTTTTATTTTAAATTTTATTTACGTTTCTAATTTAAATATATTGTTTAAATATAAGGAATAAATTAAAAGAAAACATATTTCAAAATGCTGAAATAGTTGAGGTTATATATAGCAAATGAATAACTTACTTGATCAATCAATGGAAGGGGCAAATTTTAATCATATACCCGATAAAATCAGTTACTGTTGGAATGTTAATGCAGCATTTTAGAAATAGTTTGAAATTCACGAGTAATGTTGCTAATATTCACGTGTAATGTTGCAAAAGAATAATTAACCATTGCCACTAATGATTCTAAAAAAATTATTTTAATGAAACAAAGAAAAATATACTACTGGCCATTAAAATTGCTACACCAAGAAGGCGACATGCTACAGACGTGAAATTTAAGTGACAGGAAGAAGGTGTTGTGATATGCAAATGATTAGCTTGATGAATGGATGAATTAAAATCATTCCAACCATTCTCTGTAATCTTTCTAAATTAAAAAAATTTTAAAGATACGTTTTATTATTGCATTTCTTTAAAAAAAATTAGTGAATATTTATTTTCACTTATTCAAATTTCGTTAATTATCAAAATAATATAAAAAAAAAATAATAATAGAAGTATTTAAATTCATATTTTCGCTTAAATCAACTTAATGAAAGGCATGTGAAAATAATGATTTTGAATAAAATAAAGTATAATTTAAGAATATTTCGATTAGAAAATAAAATTTACAGCGTATTAACAAACTACGATAAACGAAATAACGATAATGAAGATTTTATTTCTTTCTCTCCTCTTTTAAAATTCCTGTAGAGGTTCCAAAAACCAGTTGAAGGAATAGAATACATTTTTATCTACCGTAGATGTTCCGTTTTGTGAAAACTGTATTATCATATGCTTATACAGCTGAATAAAGTGGTTATAAAACAAATGCTTTTCTTTCTGAAAACACTTTTACAGTGTCATAAAAACGGTAGTGTTTTTGCGGTTATAATATTTTAACCGAATAATTTAGACGCCAAAAACGGCATAAAAAAAGGAAACAAATTCATCATAAAAATGAATACTTTTGAAAAAAGAAAATACTAACAATAATTAAAAAAAAAATTTTTTTTTTTTTTTTCTTAAGTTGTTGTTCTAAAGCAGCTGACAATACCATAAGCAAGGGCTGCATCGACATTACTCATTTAGCATTACCCAGGGAGTACGTGTAACTTGAAGATATGCTAAAGACGCAAGTAGCACTACCCCTACAACGCTCTACGATGCTATTAGACCGAGGCCTGCGGTTTAAAGTGGATGCCGAATGACAACAAATATCCAGGACACCGCCAGAATTCGAACCCGAAACCTGTGGTACAGAGCGCCAGAGCATTTTTTTTTTTTTTTCTTAAATAAAATTTAATTAAAAAAGATTAAAAGTTCTAATAATTATAATCTTACAACTAAATTTTAAATAATGAATTCAATAGAATATAAAATTGAACCAACTGAACTGCAGCAAAATATAAAATTGAACCTATCGGTAGACATTACTATATTGGGGTATATATGTTCAGAAGGACACATTCAATAATAGTTTAATAAATAACAATAATTTAATAAATAATAAAGTAAATAAAAAGACAAAAATAAAGTAAATAAAAAACAAAAAATTGTGCTCAATTTTCTTTAATTTTAAAATTAAAAGTTCATTACACAAAAATTTGCATATCCGAATAAATAGATAAATTTATTTATTTTTCCTTATATTCGTACATTTTCATAATTTAACATGTTTCAAATTCCCTAACTTTGAAAAATAAGAAGAGCATAATAGCAAATTTATGTTCTAATTTTCTTTTTTTTTTTTTATTAAAATTCTCATTGTCAACGCATTTTGTAGTCCGACTAGTAGCCGAGTGACATCATGCGCAATTAACGTGCAGAAGAACACAAGTTTGAATCCAATGCCAGGATCAAAGTACTAGGATCACGACGCGCCATGTGCTTAGAGGACATCAAGGATCTTAGAAAAAAAGAATTGGAAAATAATAAAATATATTTTTATCCATAATAGCGAGAAAAAGAGAGAAAGTCACTTTTAACAACACGCAAAGATACCCTGTTACCATATCTCTGTTGTAAGTTCATGCTGAGATTATTATTGATGTTTATGTTACTACAGGCAGGGCCGGATTTACCTATAGGCTAACTAGGCTTCAGCCTAGGCCTCAAGATCAAGTGGGGCCTACATTCAAATTGTTAGCAAAATTAGAATTACACTATTCTAAAAACAGTAAACACTAAAACACTGAATCGAAAATAAGGAGAAATTCTACACATATGAATAATAAACAAACATAATTTAAAACTTAAAATTCATACTTAAACTTTAAATGCGAATTATTATGAAATAAATTTATCTGAATTGAATTTGCTTTTAATCTTCAATGTATTGAATATGTTTAATTTAATTTGATAATTTTTATTGCGTATTTTATTTTCGTAGTCAAAGATTTTTGTTATTTGAATTTTGTTTCTTTGTAAATGTTGTGTGTTATGTTTGATTAGATACTGTTACAAGTACTATATAGGGTGCTGAGAATAAATGTCCAAATAAGTGTTTTCAATTTTTTTTTTTTATTTATTATCCGTGCCACATTTTTATAAAGATTAGTACCCATCACAACATGCTTCATTTAACATATTGATATGCATCACAGTAATAATGTATTTTATTATCTCTCATGTAATTTACAAACTTAAAAATGGGAGGTGAAAGGCGGAATAGCCTAGGGCCTCTTTTTCATTTAGGTCCGTCCCTGACTACAGGATATGTTTCCGATAGATAGACAGCAAAATAGCTGTTCAATATTATCTCGGGCTTTAACTCGAAAGCTGTCTTTTTTCCCCAACTATTTATAGTGATATATATGATAGTGTCTTTATTTATTTACTTTTGACTATGAAAACAGAGAATGGCCTTTTCTATAAGAAAAAACAATCAAGAAACAAACAAAAGTATCAAGTTTTGTCAATTTGTTTAGTCAGTTATCTAGGAATTATCTTATTTATTAATGAAGAGAAGAAATTTAGGTCAATTATCTTATTTATTTATTCTCTTATCTTTATTTGTTATTCTGTCTATCTAGTGAAGTTAATTCTTACGTAGTTATCTTAGTTAAGTTAAGCACTTCTAAATGTAAAAGTTCTCAACTACTTCTACATTTTGGCATTTTTCTAAATTCCTTTGCTAATGTGCAGGTTTTGGGGATTAATTTATACCTCACAGGAAATCCGTAAATAATAAGTCCGTTTCTGTTTCCAAATCCAGATTTGTCATTTAATGATTGTGAAGTCACTGCCACTAGGCACTACTACTGTGGCCAAAAAGTATGACCAATTTTTTTTTTTTTCCAAAAACTATTTATTTATTCTTCCAAATTAATTTCATCACCTTCAAAATAATCCCCTCCGGACACAGTGCACTTAGGCCAACTTTTTTCCCAATCCTTAATGCATGCTAAAAAAATCCTCGATAGCGATGACCTTCAAAGCGAGCGGCGATTCACGTTGAATATCTTCAATCGAATCAAAACGGTGTCCCCAGAGTGCTCTTTTGAAATTAGAGAATAGCCAGAAGTCACACGGTATGAATACGGTGGTTGTGGAACGATACGGGTGTCACGAAGAATCAATGCAGTGTGAGCTGGCGCATTCAGTGTTTTCGGTACCAATCGAGATTTGACGCGTTTGAGGCCCGAAATGGAATGGACCGATCCTTTTGAAATTCCAGCATCATCAGCAAGATCTCTAATTGTAAATCGACGCTTTGCAAGCACCAAATCTTTAATATTTTTGGACGTGAGCTTTGTCAGTTGAGGTGGATGGTCGACCAGAGCACTGTTCGTTTTCAACGCTTTCTCTACCTTCTTCGAACTGTTTATACCACTTGTAAGCATTTCTTTCCGATATAGAAATGCTCACCGAATACTTTCTGCAGCATTCTATGTGTTTCTGCACACGTATATTCGTTCCGCAAACAAAATTTAATGCAAGTTTTTTGCCTCAATTAATTCAGACATTTTAAAAATGGCCGGAATCAGTTTTAGCGTCTCACAAAGCCAAGCGTAACTCAATGACTAATGAATATTTTGACATCAAATTTCCCACAGATGTCAAGGACAGTGCCAGCAACCTAAAAAAAGAAAAATATTGAAATTCCATAAGCCGCGGGAATTTTAAATTGAAAATTGATCTTACTCTTTGGACACAGTAGTATAGTTTCTGACGAAAAAGAAATGCAGGCAGGGATTAAAATGACTTGCTTACAAATGAAAAGCGGTTGAATATTTCGTCTGAATCAATAATATCACACTTACAACAAGGGAAACAGAAAATATTGAAAGCAAATTTGAGAATTCAAGCAAGACAAAGATCAACTAAGATGATCCGACACACTGGCGAGATGAATTATCAATAGTTGAAAAGGACCACATCGTTATGAATGGACCACATTTTATTAACAAACAGTAAAATATCCATGGCACCGCCTGGCGCTGGTGACTTAAGAAAATTATAAAGGAAAATAGGTTCAAAAGAAAATTTTTTATGAATCCTGGAAAAAAAGAAAGGCCTAATGAAAATTTTTAATTAATGGATGCAATTAAAGGTAATTTTTCGGGGAACAAAGATGTAAGGATATTTCTTAGAACGTGGCTCTTATTTATTCAGAGAGCACCAATAAAATGTATTGCTTACATTGCAAAATTTTTGACTAATAAATCCATGTCAGAAAAATCTGGAATTCATGGCGAGAAGCAGGATCATGAATACTTACTAACTCCCTGGTACTATAGCTCATGGTGGGCCAAGGCCGTCAGCCTACTGGCAGATTCTGAGACAGGAGATGCTTTCTTTTTACAAGGTAGTGTTGTCAGCCCTACACCCAACATTCATATTAGAGAGGGACTACGGTACAAGGTGAATTCCGAACTACTACAAATATCCATGGCACCGCCTGGCGTTGGTGACTTAAGAAAAATAGGTTCAAAAGAAAAAAATTTTATGAATCCTGGAAAAAAAGAAAGGCCTAATGAAAATTTTTAATTAATGGATACTCAATAGCGTAATCACCAGCACTAATACAAAGTTTACATCGTCAGCAAGTGGATCTCCATTCATTTTTTAAAATTCCAAGCAAAACCTAATATTTCCTTGCAACAACTGAAGATAAAATCTTGCTCTAAGTCAAGAGGAGAATTGGACGTGGTGCTTTCATGTGCCTCTATGAACATGACAAATATGGTTATATGCTCTCATGTGACAAGACATGACAAATATGGTTATATGCTCTCATGTGACAAGACATGACAAATATGATTATATGCTCTCATGTGACAAGACGTGACAAATATGGTTATCGTGATGGCCAAGGAACAGGTCCGCATCCAGTAGTTTCTAAGAAGTGTCTAGATGATTCCTTCCTTCAGTATTCACGTTTACAGGTGTACAATGTTGCTGGAACCACATTTTTTTTTTTTTTTCAAATAGACAACGTGTCTCCAGAACAGTGGTTCACAAAGGGTATGCCAGGAGGATTTCAAGGTGCGTCCTATATTTCAGAGACTTGCAGTAAGCAAGGCCTAATGGTTGCGACGTCACAATTCAGATGAAAGGCTTTATATTCTAGCTGACATTGGTATGACCTTTCAGAAGCTCTTCTCTTTCTGTTACCATTCCATATAGCATATATCAACTAGTTCTTGGCTGATGTAGTGATGCATACTATTGAAATTCTCTCCAAGGAATTAAGATTATTATGTTATTCAAGACTACTAAACACCACCTTCTAACACCTAAATGCGACATTTTCAGGATCTCTATTTAAAAAATAATAATAATAATTTTGGCATTTACAATTTTACCAAATATTTTATGAGTATCCTGTATAGGTAGTTATAAAATATGAAAGATCAATGTTTTGCTCGAGGCCCTAATGCCAGCTTCGTGTTTCGCACTCTCTAACTTTAGAAAAGAAAGAATTACCTATGTATAAGATATAAAACGAAATTAGCTCACAATTAGGAGATGTGAACAGTAAACAAGAAAAATACCTTTGAACAATTAGGATGACGATGAGATTGAATAGCATGCTCAAGTAACAATACTTTTAAGTATTTCTACTCAGATTGAGGGTGCTACTGAAGTGTGAAGGAAAAAGTTCAATGTTGAGTATGATTTAATAAAGGTTGGAATATTTAGAATTGCGAGAGAATTAAGTTTATGTAGACAGAGAGTAAAGATTTAAAAAAGAGTATCGGATATCAATATAAATTTTAAGGTTTCAGAGAATGTTTGTATACGGGAATTTATATTTTCCATTTCTATGACCTGGTTGGTTTGTTGTTTTATGGTCTTTTATTGCACACTTTGGTCCAATTAGACTGGGATGTACAGTTTAAAGTGGATTCCGAACCACTCACAAATATCCATGCCACCACCATGATTCGAAACTGTAGCCTGTGATATCAAAGGCCAGAGGGCTAGCTAATTGCCCTGGTTAATAGGGTTTCGGTGATCAGGTACGGTATATCGAAGAAATTTCTTTTCTAAATAAATGAATTTAAATTTTTTAATAAGAACCTCAAGGAATAGAATTTTTGATGTGCATGGTGCATTGATGACGATTTGTAAAGTTTTATGTTGAAAAAGCTTAATCATCTTTTTTTTTTTTTCCCTTGCAAGCCCCTCAAATGGGAGAATTAATGAAACTTGGACAGAGTTAGTTAAATAAGAGGACTTTATAAAGAAAGGATATATAAGAATATTAACCAATGAGGGGTACGGCCATAGAAAATGTGAAGGAATACCATATATTTCCCATTTTACATAGTTGATATGTCTTCTAAAGGTTACTTTTCTGCCAATGATTAAGCTCAAATTTATCACTTCGTTTACCTATGGAACTATCCGTTTGAAGAGTTCTAGAAGATGGTAATTGCCCTGAAGATGATTTCCTTCTTGACCTTGGACTTGACTGTATTAACAGCAATTCATCACTTGATAAGCCGAATTTCATGGGTATTTAAAATCCCATGAAATTCGCAATCCCATCTTATTCTCGCAATGCTCTAATTCTAAATTGAAGTAGTACCTTGAGTCAATACAGCCGAGTCATGTGTATATTCCTGAATATAGATCGTAAGTGAAGACAATATTAGATAGGAATGCTGCCTTGGGGATGCTGGCAAATATTTTTCCTTAATTGGAAGCATCTCCTTGGATGCATACACTGAAGGTTCTGTAGTTCAAGAATTTGTAGATATTAAACATTCAATGTGATTAACCCATTGTGCCATGATCTGTTAAATATTAATTTATGTCACAGAAGATCCCTCCTGTGAGAAATTTGTAGTTAATTCTTTCCGAAATTATATCGTTGACACATAAGAAGATGATTTGTGGAATTTTTCACTCTGAATCTAAATTATTTCGACTAACAAAATATTGTAGGATTACCAAATTCTGTATGTATGGATCTGTAGAAATTTTCCAACATAATTGAAAAGAATAAGATTTCTGTGTCAGGAAATAGAAGGCAAAAACATTTTTTACAAGATATATGTGCTATCCATATTATTATTATTATTGAAAGAGGCATAAATAATGATGTTATTTGTTTATTTATTAAAAAATCAGCCTATCACAATAAAAAGTACAAATAATACAATTTCTATGAATTACAAATTAGAAGTGATTTTTAAATGATTTCCATTATTTAAAATTGCATTGAAATATGTGTACATTAGAATAATGGTTCATTATTCTAATGCAAACCACCTTCAATAAAAAATCTATTGCAATAAACAATTTAAATAAATAAATCAAAGACTTATACTTCCTGAAAAAAAGTGAAATAGATTTTTAATTTTTAAAATTATCTTTTATAAAAGTTTTGATGGCATATATATAAGTAACAGGGTTTAGTATTTTTATATTAAAAACTATACTGAGTATTTTCTTTACATTCTTTAAGGTTATTCGATATAAGCTTTTTTTTTTTTTAAAAAAACTTAATAATACAAAATGAATGGCTTTATTTCATTATTTGTAATACAATTAAATATAAAACATAAATCAACCAAGTTTCCAATTTAAAACAGACTGAATTATTTTTAAATACCAGCATTAAATGTTACTTTTTAAAAATTCTTGCAAAAATATTAATTACAGATCCCTTTAAAAAAAACATTAAATTACAAAAATAGTTTTATACAAAATTTATTTAAAATAATCACACAAAAAGCAACAAATATAAACACACATACAAAAATATTTATCAAAGATATACTTTAATGAAACAAGATGATATACAAAATATAAAGTGAAAATTAAAAAGCCCGCTTTTTTAAAGTCTGGAAAGTTCGAAGAGTAGAAAGATATTTTTTATGTACATTTGACTCTCTTTTCAGTATACAGGCTTCCCAATTCCAAAAAGGCAACTATATAAGCAATATCATTGAATTTCAGTTCCTAACAGATGTAGCTGAAAAAAAAAAAAAGAAAGAAAACACGGTCAAATAGTTATATATAGAAAGGAAAATTTAGTAAGTTATATATAGTAAGTTTTAGATTAATTACCAACTTAAATAAAAAATTGAAAATGTAATAAGCAATCAATTAAACAAAATACTTAAAAATGGTAAAATAATTTATCAAAATTTTAGCAATGTATTTATATTTAAACAAATAAAAGTGAATTTAAATTCCTTTGCATAAACTTACACTAGTGGAAAATGAAATCTTAACACCAAGTAGAAATTAGTTTAAACTAGGACTTGATGCTGCTGAAATTTCTAAAATAGATATATCATCCAACTAATATCACAATATATTTATTTTTAAAAGATTCAAAATTTAGAATATGGAATTTGTTTTTAAATAAAAACGAAATACTAGTCTTCAGTCCTCCCAAAAGCAATGATTATGTTATTTTGAACATAAATCAATATTTCGATCGTTCAGGTCTAGTTTGCAGGAGTGAAATTTAAACAATGGATTTATCTACATAATATATTTATTTGATTAAAGTTCAAGGTCACAGATAATATATCTGTGTAAAGTATTATTCTAATCACTTTGACTTCTTTTAACTAATAAACACACAGCATATCAACATTACATTTGTCATGCAAGTTGGTATAATTCTTAATATTAATATCTACACATATAAATAGCAGGGCTGCAAATTTTAAAAAGAAAATTTTAAAGTGCTATTTTAAATTTGCTAATAGCTGCTATCAGGATACCAGGCTTAGAAAAAACATAGACAAACAGCAAATTAAGGAAAATACTCCTAAGCTTTCAGTATGCATATTTTCTTTCTTGTGAAATTTCTACAGTTAGGATACCAAGACTCTAATTTTGCAAATGCAATTATTAAAAATGTAGAGTTAACATTGTAATCAAAAGTTACTTTTAGAATATTATGATTGTTATGACAAAATGAATTTAAAGTATGTTATAAATTTTAATAAGATGCTTCTAAAAAGATCCTTAAAATCAAAAGTATCTATATAAGAAATATTATTAGAAGAGTTAATTAAAAATTCATTCATTTATTATTATTGATAATCCAAATGAATAACATTGCCACTATGGAAATGATACGAAGGTTAAAAATTTATCTCGCTTGATTTATCCATATATATGGAGATACTACAGGTAATGAAACAATAAGCCGTCAATTCTATAAAATTTGGAGATAAATATAAATTTTAACATAAGGAAATTTGAAGTAGTGGCTACAGATTTTTTAAAAAAGTTGATTTTAACTGATTACTGGTGTTTATTGGAAGCAAAATCTTAAATACAACAAATAAACTTACTTGTCTTACAAATTGATCAGCATTTACAAGATCAGTACTTCCGTAAACTATTTTCTTTTGGACTGGATTTGTTTTGCCCTAAATAAAATATAACATATATGAAAATACATTGATAAATTTGAATAATAACAATTAAATTATATATTGATCAAATATTAAAGCATTTACAATATATATGAAAATTGATATTTTTTTAATAAATAAGTTTAATCTACGTATGTAGAAAAAAATATACAAAAATAGTTGTGATTACACTGTATTAAAAAGACATTTATTGATACAATACTTAAACAATAAAATATTTATAAAATAAAGCAATTTATATTGTATTTTCAATAAAAAATAGTGTCATTCTAATTTATTAATAAATTAATTCATATAATATTATTCAATAAAAATTAATCACACTTTACCTTTGTATAATCTATTAGATTTTGATATTCAATGTAATTTCCACCGCCAACAACAAATACAACAGCCTGAAAAATTAATATATGTAAAAACTTGTAATAACTTCATAAGAATACAAATAGTCTACTTCAAAAGGCCTTAAAATTACATTTGATTTTAAAAATGCATTAATTGTTTTAAATGATGATATATAATTTAATGACCATTTTATATTTAAATTATATAATTTTTCCAAGTAATCCAAATATGTTTTCATTTATGCAAATATTTTTTCCATTAATAACACAATCATCTTTAGTTTATTTTAATAAAATAAAAGCTCTATAACCAAAAGATAATCTTTAATCCTATTAAAAGTTTATTTAAATTCAAATTCATTTTTATTTCTTAAGAAACAAGAAATTTGTTAACTTTAAGAAGGGAAATGCTAAAATCTGCATATGTAAATTAGTTTAAGAACACTTGCTAAAATCAAAATCACCAAAGTGTATGGAATAATAAAGTTTCAATTATTAATTAAAATTTTATAAGAATATACATTAATTTTTAAAAAATAAAAAAAAAATTATAATTTATTATTATTTTAATATTTGAAAGAATATTTTAATGAAAAAAAGAACTTACATCTTGAAAAGGAGACCGGTTTCTAGGAACTGAAGAACTGCATTTAGGAGAAAAACAACAATAATAAGCATCAAATGTCAAGAATTCTTTTTTAAAATTAAAATCATATAAAAATACTCTTTTAAATTGGTATACATTAGTTTCCATCTATATTTATTGTAAAAAAAAAAAATATCGAAAAACTATTTAAAAAATGAAGAAAATTAAATTAACAGAAAATAACAAAAAACAAAAACTTGTAGCAAAACTATTTTAATATAACATATATTACAAAAAATATATTCAAGAAAAATACGGAATTATATTTTTCAGTACTCAAAAATATATTTTGCAAAAATTAAGTTCTTGCATTTTATCATCTTAAATAAAATATCACGAAAAATAAAAATTGAAATATCCAATGACATTATCAAAAAATTAAAGAAATGATTTTGTAAATCAAATACCTCAAAATATTTTTTTTTGACATTTGTAATTCAACTCTTTACAGCAAACATTTACTCAAAATTTTTAAAAGAATTTTGAATTAAACATTAGAGCAACAATTTTACCTGTCTGTAGCTCGTAAAAGTTTAGGATCAAAATATCTGTAATCATCTGTTTCAGGAAGAGATTTCATCTCCATCAATGAGTCCACTATCCTTGTAATAGGTAAATTCTATTTAAAAAAATATTACATATATTAATTCGACTATTTAAATGCATATATAGAAAGTAGAAATGTTGAATAACAGAAACTTATGAAGTTAATATATAAAATAATTACTAAAAATTCATATTATCCATATGCGTTTATGAGCTTAAAAAATGTTATATTAATTTAATTAATATTAGTTAAAATTTGATTTTATTTAGAATTTCTATAAATAAGTTTGGGAATTTCTTCAAAAACAAACCATATGATACACATTAAACAAATTATACATTTTTTAAAGATATGAATGAACAATAATTGAGAATAACAAATCTTTTTCATAAACAATTATTACATATATAAAATGACGTTAACTTTTAAAACTGAATGAAGAAAAATAAAAATTCTTACATGTTTTTTACAACCAAATTTTTCACACCTTCCATAACAAACTGAGAACCATGTGACATCAATTTGGAAAACATACTGTAAAAACAAAATAAGAGTTGAAAAGCAATTTTCAATAAAATCAAATCATTGTTAAAAAATATTGGCATAAATTGTCAACTTTTTTAAAAATATTAATAGATAATTTAACTGCTAATAAGCAAGAAACTTTCATATTAAAATCCAACTTTCATTTATTATCCAAATCAAAAGTTTGTAGAGTTAAAAGAAAAAAATTTTAATGACAATTGAAAAGAAGAAAAGACTACATTTAAAATTTTAACAAAACAGGATGGCTACAGAAACATTGAAAAAAATTTATTGACTTTTACCAGACTAAAAACTTACATTTCCCTGATTTACAGCCACTCATTATATTAGTTTCCCAGCTTTCTCTCTACACAGAATTACTGTATATGTAAAATATGTATTATTAAAAAACACTTTTAGCAGGTATTAATATAAAAAATATTTAAGAAATTTAATTTTAGGAAAATAGAATAAACATCCTAAAAATGTATTAAAGCATAATATTAATTTTTTTTTTAAATAGTGGAAAGTTTAACTAAATACTTTGCTTCTAAAAACTGCATAAGAAACATTAAAACTACTCTTTTCAACACAAGTTAAAATATGTACTTTGTATGTAATATGTATAAATATTTGTATGTAATATTATATATATATTTGTATGTAATATAAATATTTGTATGTAATATGTACTAAATACTTTGCTTCTAAAAACTGCATAAGAAACATTAAAACTACTCTTTTCAACACAAGTTAAAATATGTCAAATAATCTTTAATCAAAACTTAAAAATAGTTCAATAACTAATAAGTGCTCTTTGCATGAGTACCAGAACATGTTGTAGCATTAACATAAAAATATATAATATATGTACATAATTATATATATATATATATATATGTGTGTGTGTGTGTGTGTGTATAGCCTAAGACAAGAGAAATTACTTTAAATATTTCTTTAACAAATCCATAAGAAATTGATTTCTCGATTTTTAGATATTTTTACGAATTTCCCAAACATTTCCCTGATATCCCGAATTTCTCACCACCCTGTAAAATTTCCATGTAATATATGTCTTTATGTGTGTGTATGTGTATATATACATATCGTAAAAAAGAGAAGCAACAATGAAAATTTAAACAAATTAAAAATACATTTGACAAAACGTGCAAATGATTCAACTCAATAACCACATAACTGCAACAATACAAAAACATTAATAAACATTTTGATTTATATTTAAAATGCAGCAACAAAAAACAAAAAAAATGTACACTATCTTTCAATCATGATGTTCAAAATGAAATTATATAAACAACAAACAATAATATAGAATTAATTTTCTGATTTTCAAAAAGATTTTTTTTTTTTTTTTTTATAAAATAAATTTATGGTTAACTAATAAGTAAAAACAAATAATAGTCTTACAAAAACTGATAAAGAATATAAAAAATCACATTTTAAATGATGAAAGAACTTTGAACTGAGTATTAACTTCAGTAAAAGTGGGAATCATAGAAAGAAAAAAAGTTTTAAATGTAGTTATAATAATTCAAACAATCTTTCATTTACCTGACAGTCTTTGTTCCACCACTGTATTGACTAGCAGTGTGAGATGACAGCTTACTGTATGTTCTGAAACAAATATACAAATGATTAAATTTACTGTCTTCATAAAAGATTTAAGAGAGCTTGTACAGTAAAAAAATCATGGTTAAATCTTTTAAGTTTTTACAAATTCTACTCTATTTAATAAATATTATAAAAATAAATGGAATTTTTTTAAATGCAAAACATTATAAAAAGTAATTTGATAATTATTAATAAAAAAAGTAAAATGAGATACAAATCGGCAAATTTCATTACGTTAAATAAATTTCATAGAACTCTTTCACTGTGTTTTTATTTAAAGTAAACATGAATTTTATTTATTTCTAAAAATATTCAAAATAATTATTAAAAGATTTTGTTTTAAAAATAATGATAAACAAAAAATAAGAATGTTATCATGAAAATGTAGCAAAAAAATTTATAATATTCGGAAAAACTTTGACTTTTCAAAAAAAAACTTTTAATTTACTTAAAGGTTCATTAATTTTATCAAAGCTGATATTCATAATTTATACTATAAAAATTAATTCCTTCAAATATTTTTATTAATTTTAAATTATTCTGTAAACATATTTGATTCAGCAGAAAGAAATTATAGTCAAAACTAACTCACAAATAAGTAGCCTTAAATATATTGTTTACAAACCAAAAATAAATAGGCAAGTGTAAAGATTAGGAATTAAAATAAATATAAGCAAAGCCAAAAATTTTTAAATATAAATTTCTTGCTTTGTCTTAATTTTTAAAAATCATTCAGTGTTTTTTAAGAATTAAAAACAATCATTATAAAAATATACACATGGAAAAAATTATAAATTCAAAAAATTAAAACAACTCACTTCCATCTACGCATATATTGAACAGATTCAACATCACAACCAGCATCCTGTAATGCTGTTACATATTGATCAACCTCGGCCTATAATAGAATGACAAATAAATTATCATCAAGAGATATTAATAATCCATCATCCTTATAATAGATAAATTATATTTAAAAAATACCTTTAAAATCCTTTAAAAAATAATAATGGAAAATTTAAAAAATTAATAAACTTTGAATTGTAATAAAAACTTAAATATGCATATTAAATATATTAAAAACTCAAAAATATTTTTGATGTTAAAAAGAATCTATTGATACAATAAGATAGTTTTATGATCATTAATATAATTACAAGAAAAATGATAAAAACATAGTAAATGACTACATTCAAAATTTTCAGATTCACTCTCTTTATAATAAAAATATAATACAAAGTATGCATTTAATTAAAATTATACCAAGGGATGTAAGCAAAAGATTAACGTGAGCATTTATGAAATGCCACAAAAATTTATTGAGTACGCATGAACATATCTACTAAAGGCTAGTGCCCACCAAGGCGAGAAGACGTAAGTGAAAAAATTTGACCAATCACTAGCCTCTCCACGGTCGCCTGAAACCAGTTTGCAATGCACCGTTCCGAGTTGGCCAACTTTCAACTCGAAGCGGTTTTTCACTAGGCGTAATGCTATTTCTGACGTTTCGCTGTGAAGGGGTCGAAAAAAAATTTTATCGCTTGCCTCATGAATCTTCACGTCTCTCGCCTCGGTGGGAAAGAACCTTAAGGCTATATAAATAATGACACAAATAATGATGGTAGTAACTTTTTATTTCGAGCGATTCTTTCCTTTTCTACTGTTTAAATTAAATTTTTTTAAATATTATTTTAAGCCTGAAGCTATTGAAATTATTTTTTGATAAAATTTTCTTTGAGTAGAATTTATAAAATCTTTACTTTTTTCTTGTCAAGTGAAAAATCCCTTTCTATTTAACACATTTTTTTTTTTTAAAAAAAAAAAATTTTATAAGAATTTTAAAAATGATAATTCTTACTTCAGTCATTGTAGGCCCACATATAAAACTAATTAAAAACAGGCGTAATTTATCAGCAGGTAATCCAGCTATAAATAAAGTTTTCATTAAATAATTTTTATTTATTTATTACAAATAATGAATAATAATGCAAAATAAAATAAATGTACCTTCAGGATCAGTTATCATGTCCATTAATGATTTTTCCTTTATAAAAATGAAAGAAAAACAATATTGAATTAAACATTTTTTATCAAATAAAAATATATAATTCTAAGATAGTAATAGAAAAGAAAAATTACAAACTAATGAATAATTTTATATAAATAATAACAATATATAGTATAATATATAGAATGTATAATAATAGAGAAATGTTTAAATAGTTCATTTATAACATATATCTTGTTTACAAACATAAAAATAAGTAAAAAATATCACTTAAATAAATTTATATCAAAAAACAAAATGTTTTTCAAAATGACTTTTTCATTTTTTAATTACTATATACTTTACTCATTTCGAAAGAAAAAAAAAATAACTTGTTTTTGTTGAATCATAGTTGTTGGTATATTATTGCAGTTATTTATTCAACTATTAAGATAAATAGATTGATGGATAAATATGAAAATAACTGGTACATATATAACATTCTACATAGGTAAATTAGACAAAAAATAAAAAATTATGCAAGATGTTTAAATAAGAATTAGTATTAAGGGTTATTTTGTTTCAGAATAAATATATAAGAAAAAAAATAGAGGAAGATAAAAAAAGCATCACAGCTGATATTGTTATTTACTAATATTAAATCTCATTTTTAAAATAAGATAAAAAAAAAAAAACGAGTTTGAAATAATTATGTATGTAAAAATTTAAATTTTTATAATTCTTTATTTTAGCTACAGTTTTATCAAAAATAAATGCATTAATGTAATCGTAAAATATTATTTTTAATTAATAACTTATGTCTACTCTTTAGATTCGAATAGTTTAATTTTTTTAATTTTGCATTGAGTATAATACATATTTTTTTTTTAAAAATCATGACTTACTAAAGTAGCTCTACCCATTATTTTTTCTTCTATTTCAAAGTAAACATCCAACTTTCTGCTCTAGAAAAATAATTTAAATCATTAACATAAAAAATTTTTAACTTAATATTTTTTTGTGTTAGAAATAATTTTCCTTTTACCTTGATATGATCCAATATTGCAGTAGCTATCGTCATATGCATATCAATTAATCTCTTCTTTTCAAGAAGTTCTGGCAATGAACTAAGATGAATTCAAAATTAAATAAACACACATATAAAAGTTATTTCAATAGTTTTTAAAAGCCATTGAAAGAAATAAACTTATTAACTCTAAAAATTAGAAATAAAATTATGGAAAATAGTGTTATATAGAAATTTAAAAACCACATAAGAAAGAATAATTATGTACTATATTACCTAACAGCAGAAGTCAGTTTGGCTGTGTTATCAGACATACTTCCTAAAACTTCATCAGTCCCACTGTTGGCATCTAAACCCTAAATTTAAAATACAGCTGCTATTTTATGAATTTTGTGGCAAGTGAATATCTTTAAACTCATATGTATTATATTTCCTATATCAAACAAAATACGATTGATATGATTTAATTTAATTTTTTTTTAACATAAAACAATAATAAACACCGACAATGCCTATAATACCATAAAATCAATTTTATTTTCTACTTTTAAACAAAATATTTTATCACAAACATACCAACATATTTAAATTAGATTTTTTATGTTTAGTTTAATTTGAAAAGTTAAAATTTTTAAAAACAAAAACATACATTATATTTTTCAAATTCAATAAAAACAGTATCAAAATTTTTTTGACATGCTTATAAAATTTTAATAAAATATAAATTTGGCTTATAAAATTTGAATATTGTTAGTTGTACTCAACAAATTGAACGGGTAAGAGATTTCTATAGACAATAGAAAATTAACAATACCAATAACCATTGTAATTCAACTTTTCAGAATGCTAATGCCACAAATTGACAATCGCTAAGAAAAAAAAAAAAATTTCCCATAAAAGGTTTATTTTTTGTTTTCCCATAAAAAGGCATAAAAAAAAAAAAATCTGGGGTTGATTAATTAATGATGGATATGCTGAAATATTATAAACATCAAATGAAAACTGATACTTTATTGAATAAAAAATTTTAATTGTAAAGATAATTTTAGAACTCTGTGTAAATCAGGATAAGGAAATAAATAATTAAATTTGCATCAAAACAAAATCAAATATTAATACCATAGCAGATTTTAGTCTCTTAACTTCCTCTTCAGATGAACGATAAGCATCTAGCTCCTCTTGAACAGCTTCAGCAACAATAGGAAATGGACTAAATCAAAAATATTTATACACAAGAATTATTCTAAAATAATGAATATAATAAGTAGCATTTAAATATAGCAAATTTTTTTTTTTTTAATTTATGAACCATCTATGTTGCTTTTCAAGAAATCTACACAGTGTTGCAGTTTCTCTTAGTAATATTATGTATGGTAATTTATGTACATTTTAAATATTACGAGAATAGTACAAACTTAAAAATCAACTGATTTATAAAATTTAAGTAATTTATTAATTGTAGAGTCAGTAAATTATATAACAAAATGCCATCATTTAAAAACTTAAAATTTTATATGGAAAATAGTGTCAATTTTCAAAATATTATAATTAAATATCATTAAAAAAATTGTAGTAAAATTCTTTAACTTTTGATGAATAGACTACTGATAATGATCATCAAAGAAATTAGGTAGCATTCATGTATCTACACCATACAAATTTTAGCATCATTAAATATATTCCCTTTTAGATAGTCAATAATAGCTAACATGCATATACACTCTAAGTACAAAAAATTGCTTTTTTTTTTTTATTACAGTGATGAACTAAATATACAATAGTAATATTTCTACTTATTTTCATGTAACTTATATCAAATACAGTGTATATATTAAAAAAAGCACATTACTTACCAGCATATATTATCATCTACCATATATTTCTTTAATATAATTTAAAATGTAACTAGATATATCCACATCCATGTTTTATTCCTAGCTTAAATAATTTTTAATTTATTAGAGAGATAATCTCTCTATATAAAAAGCAAGTGATTGATTTCTTTTACAGAATGGATTTAAAACTACTAAAAAACCAATTGATTTCTGCTATATTTAATGGCATTGTAGATAAATGTCCATAGTTTCTTTTCATACATTATATTTTAAGATGTTTCTTGTAATAAAATAAAACATGATAATTAGGATTTTAAAAATTAAATGCATAAGAGTTTTAAATTATAATTTTTTAAATTTTATTAAATTAAAATTTCATGCCTGAAATTTTCAATATTACCTTCCTTTATATTGCATCCAAAACTTATCATTTGGACTCAAATCAAACATTTTTGTACGTTTGCGAGGTTTGGCACCTAAATGACCAGTTTTTTCATTTACTTCATCCATAGTGACACGATTGAGTTGAAGATCCTTAAAAAAAAAATTTTTTTAATCAGTTTCAAACTTTAAATGTACATTTTAATAAGAATTTTTATTAATTTTAGGAATTTATTTAACTTTTCTCACTATTTTTTTCCCAAAAGAAAAACTGAAATAAGTTTTCAATAAAAGAAAACATTTTTAATAAAATAATTTTATACAATCAGATAAATACAGAATCATGTTAAACATTAAAATAACAATAAATAATATTTTTAATGAACATGCATCCTTTTTGTAAATATATTGCCTTTAAAGTAAAATATACAGCTTCATAGAGAAAGGCTATTTTTTTCAATGATTTTCAGAATATTGGGACATTTTCAAATTACCCAACTTGCCATTTAAAAAAATACCACATATATTTTAAATAACGGTAAATGTGGCACTATCATTTCACAGAATGTAAGGTTTTCTTAAATTGTGTTTAATTTCAAAAAGTTGTCTTAATACTACCCAATATCCTAAATATTACTTAATATCCAGATGTTTTAATATGATTTACATTTCAAAACAAAAATACAATATACTGAATAAGGCCATTTTACAATTAGTCCATCAGCAAAGTGTCCATAATAAAGTTTTTGAAGCTCAGCATGTATGGTATAATTTATATTATAAAAAAAAAAAAAAAAAAAAAAATCCAAAAATTCCAAAGATTTCAGAAATAATATTCCTTAATTTGAATAATTTAAAACATTGATACACCAGCTTTTTCACAATAATTCCTATGAACAATGATACACTATGCTAGAACTTGTACAATTTCTAGAAATAATTTCTAGCCATCACTTGTAATGCTTTTTTTAGATGTTTGCACTTCCATGCAGTTTACTCGTATTTGTCTGTATCCAATTCCTTGATAAAAAATTTCATTTTTAAATACTACCTTTTCTCATAACCTGTCTACCAATCCAAGAAGTTTTTTTATATATTAGGTTAACCAGAAAATTAAGCAAAACAATACAAATCCATAATGCATATAGGTTTTAATTTCCTTATTTAAATGTTACAATTTTCCCCCCCTTTTTTTTTTTTTTTTAATAACAGCCTAATATAAAAACAAATAGCATAATATTAATTTTCAATCTCATAAACTCATGGTGAAAGTTCCCAAATATTCATCTTAAAAAACAAGTTTTTAAATACGGCCTTCAAGAATGTTTCAACAGGATTCTTGAGCTTGTTTCATAGAACTGAGTTTTTAAACCAGTTTCAAATGAAGATAGATAAAATCTTTAGTTTAAAGCAATATTAAGCTTGTTTCAATATTTATTCTTACACACATAAGATGAAAATGACAAGCTCTGTATTCATGTTCATACATCTTGTGACAAGCTCTGCATTATGAAAGGTACAAAATATTTTATAGCTTTATAACTTGAGTTTTTGGTATTCCTCTTTCACTGCAGCACATAATATATATATTTTTTAAATCACATCAAAAGAAGAATCAGCTGCAAGTTCAAACAATATATCTTATTCAGAAACTGATAATTTTGTTTTGGCAAAAACATTTTATATCAAATTAAGTAGACAAATATATAAAACTATGCATTTAAAAAATCTCAATGAATACAAAACATATAACAAAAATGAGAACAGATGCATACATGCCACCAGAATTTAATTATCAAAATGCCTCCCAGGGCAAAAAAAAGAATTGTGCAATTCTCAATAATTTATAACTCTTTTTTTAACAAATAATAATAATAATGGTTGTCATCTAGTGACTATAAAAAAAATTAAGATTTGTATTTAATTAAAGCTCTTAAACTTTTCATAATTTTTTTGATTAAACCAAATAAAGAATAACCTTGAAGAAAAAGATTGGACTTCTAGGTGTTATAATTTTTATATTTTAGGAAATATAGATGGACAAAGAGACATATTGCTTGAAAAATGTACAAAGACACAAATGCATGCCAAGATACTTCCTCATATTATTATAGCCCTGGTCTTCATCAGTTGACTTACAGTATGCTTGCAAAAATCAATAACAATCCTGGTAAAAACACTATGCCACCAAATCAATATTTTCTTCAGCCCATGCATTAAAATGACAAATGGAGCCCTTATAATCCACAATAGAAGCATTTTATTTAGCATTTCTCAAATCTATGACTATTTTCCCAAAATACTAACAAAATTAATATTATAACACTGCTTTTAAAAATCTAAGTAAAACAAAAATGACAAACTTAAACAAAACTCATCTGTAATCACAATTGAATCATTCACCATGAATGTAATAATACAAGATGAATGGTTGTTGCTGTTGTGACTAATCCTGATGACTGACAGTTTGGGATGGACACCTCATGAAATCCTACTCATGGATGGAAGGAAAGGGGGCAGCTTCTGTTGTGATTGAACACTCATAGGTAGAAGTCTGACTTGACTCCAAGCCACTGAGGGCAATGCCTTCTGGGAGGAATTTTAAGGGGAACACCCTGCATTTGAATATTATATGGAATAAAACCCAGAAATCTCCCATAGAGTAGTATGACTACCGAGGGCAAAGATGCTGAATATCACAAATATTAGAGTCTCTTTAGTCAATTGTAAGAGTGTCTACATCAATGCTGCTAGAGGGTTGAACCTCAGTCCTAATGTTCACCAGTGGAGCACGTTACCACTGAACCACAAGTCAGGAGGGATGAACGGTGGAATATATTTAATATAACAATACTACATTACAGTATCACAAGGGCAACCATGATGTTATCAAGGGAAGCTGCAGTCTTGGAACTTTTGGAATCTACTTCAGACATGCATATATTAAAATGTCTAAAGAAAAAGAATATTTATAAAAGTCTTCACCAAAACATCATGACCAAGAGCCTGATAGGTCCATGTGTGATGTAGTGGAGTGGCCATATCTTGGTTTCGATCCAAAATAACTAATAAAGGTCTCTGGAATCTGTAAAATAATTTTTTAAAATTACAAATACTTAATTTTCAAATTAACAGCAAAGTTAAGAATTAGTGATTTTAAAAAATAAAAACAAAAGATGCTGAAAACTCACGAAAAAGAACTTGGAATTCCATCGGGAGCAAATAAACTGTTTCTGGTATCTCTAAGGTTTTCACGGATTTTTTTATCCAATTTCTAGAAAATGTTTTGAAAATAAAAGTTAGAATTAATGATAAATATTTTTTATTTTAAATTTTAAAAGCAACATGCATCTAATAACAAATTTTAGAAAAAGATGTATAAATTACTTAATTCTAAAAATATAAATAGTAAAAATACCTCAGATACCATTTCAGCTGCATTTCCTCTAGGACAACGAATAATAGGTACAACACCTAAAAAAACAATGTTTGGTATCTTTGAAATACTGTTCAAAGCATACATCATTAAATAGTTATAATGGAAATATTAACCAGGGATGACTGAAGGTACCACTAAAATATTCTGAAACTGAAGATGAAACAAATTAGACCCCTCTCCCATAAAAAAAAAACCCTCTAAATAAAATAAATCATAAATATCTACCAATTTGTAAATACAAATAATAGTAATATATATATATATATAATGTAAATCACATTGGCTTTTTAATGTGACACCTCAAAAATATTGCAGTTACCCCAAGAAATTACGTGAAAATAAAGAATGTCAGAATAGGCAATCCAAGATGTGGGATTGGGATTGGCATGTTAAAATATGCAGGTGTAAAATAAGTGTTTTACAAGAAAGCTCCAAACGGTCTATTTAATATGTTAAAATTCCATTGAATACAACAATCAAAGGGCAATATATAAGCCTGCTTATTACAACGATAAAGAAATAAACATTTTTGAAAAGTTATATTTTCAGTATGGTCACGTGAAATTTTCAAAATAAGTAATCTGATATTAACATACATTAATACATGCATACAATATAATGTATGTATAATACAAACATACAACATACATGCAAAATAGCATCTGATATCAACATACATTATAATTTGTATATTGTTTCATAAATTACACATATCTCACAAAAAAAAATGTATAAACAAAAACACTCACCAAGAGTAACAAACACTGAAAATAAACTATCTACAATGCTATCAATAAGCAGCTCCATTTCAGTATCTTTCATATCTCCTCTATTTATAGCTGTAGAAAAGAAACAAATCAGTATAAAATAATGATTAATTAAATAAAAAATACAAGTAATATTTTAACTCACACACTTTCCACATTTTACTTTTACAACCAAAGTGGTGAAGTATTTTTTTTTTTTCTTTCTTTACAGTAATTCAAATTATTTTTCTTTATAAATTTTACTATATATAATTTGATCATAAATTTATAACAAGATTAAGCACTTAAGCATTAAAACAAGCACTAAGCAAAGTAATATATTTAAGATTTGCAGAATGCTTTCAGAACCCTAATTTATCAAACACATATAAAAAAAAAAATTAGTACACTAAAAGGAAAAAGTCTTTAAATATTGTTAAAAATTATATAACTTTCATATTTAAAAATAAATTTTTTATTGAAACTACTTGCAAAATAAAAATATTTTTTTATATTAATCTATAATGTTTGCAAAGAAATTGAAAATGCATAATATATTTATCATAACAATTAATGATGATTTATAGCATAATAATTTAGAGAGCTCCGATCTTGGTGTTTTAAAATGTACATGTCATTTTCAAGTGTTATGAAATTCAAATATTGATCGAACACCTGAAAAAAATACCATAATTAATTAACGAAGATATTTTTTTTTTTCATTATTTCATAATCAAATAAACGCTTACTATAAAAAACAAACCGAATTTATTGAAGATACACATCCAGCTTGTATGGCAGCACTTGCTAAATCCTCCAAAAATTGACGAGAAATGGGAGAAATGAAGTTTAGATAAAAACTATCATAAAGTTGATTCCTAAGTCCTAGATATAAATTTAGTACATGAACAATTTTAGGTAATAATGATAAATTAGACAAATATCATACAAAAACGACATGAAAAAACTTGTTAATTAAAACAGTTAATTAAACTTGTTGTATTAAAACAGTTATAGTATATAATTTTTTTAAAAAAGTTACATTTATAAAATCAAATGCCTTTTTGCATATATAAATATTATTTATATAATATTTAGAATATTATTTATAATATAATATTAATTATAATATTTTATATGTTATATTATTTATTTATATTATATAAATATATATTGCTAACTAAAATATAGCAGGGAAGATTTCAACCTATTTTCAAAATAAGGAAGTAACTTTCCAGTTTAACAAAAAAACAATTATTTATTACTAATAACAGGAAATAAATTTATATTTTATTCTCCTTAAACAATCTGTCTTAAAGAAAACAATACTTTTTAAAACTGCTTTACATTATAAGTTATTTTAAAAAATGTAATTACAAAAACGCTAAAATCATGTTTGCAAAACACATTTAAAATGTGTGGAAAAAAAATTCTACTCAGTCTTAACGACTGTTAATTCCTATAGTTGTATCAAAAGTATCTAAAAAATTGAGATCTCTAAAATATCTATTGCAAAATTGTTTAGTTTATAACAAGGAAAAAAATATAAAAAGTAATGATAAGACAAAAATATAAAAAGAACCTGCCAATATAGTATGAAAGGACTTTTATTTTATGTTTTGAAGGTATACATGAGATAATGGGGAAAATACACAAAATTCCATGTAATAATCTGAAGCAGCATGTATACATAGGTTTTATAATATTTCTGTGTGTTTACAAAATGAATTGTAATCAAGGCATTTTAAAAAAATGTAAAAATCTTTTATTCAATAATATATTGTCTTATACCATTTATAATTAAACACATTCAAAAAAGAAATTACAGCAACATAAAGAAATCTGCATTAATTAATATCTATAA